>JANHFT010010550.1:2630-14097 GCA_032467955.1 Pseudoxenodon macrops | reverse complement strand
ACCAAAGACAAATTCCTTGTGTGTCCAATCACACTTGGCCAATAAAGAATTCTATTCTATTCTATTCTAAGTAGGTGTAAGAAAACAGCTTGGTTGAAGGAAGAATGGCAGCAATGAAGGTGATTTTTGAAAGAAAAATGTATTGTTGTGAATGGAAAAGGAACTTGGAGGGTAAATAGGAAAGAGAGAAAATTTCATAGGACAGGAAAATTATGTGGAAGGGGGGAAAAACATTATTTAATATCCCTGAAAGACTCTGCAGAGGTAATCATACACAGAAGATGACTAATTGTGGAGCAATTAAATAAGGAATGTATCTTGTCTTTTTATGTACACTGAGAGCACATGCACCAAAGCCTAATTCCTTGTGTGTCCAATCACACTTGGCAAATAAAGAATTCTATTCTATTCTATTCTATTCCATTCCATTCCAAACTGTATCGTGCCACAGTGAGTCAAAATAGTATCTTCCTAGCATCACATCTAGATTCACATGGGAAATTAAGAGGCAAATTCCTCTGGAGATGTTATCCCAAGCTTCTATGAAAAATCACTCCATTAACTATCCAGGTCTATGATGTAACGTGCAGAACAGGCTTTAAAATACTAGGTAAAGCATTTAAAAAATATATCAGAGTGGATAAAGTGTTGCTTTGAAATCTAATGAAACTTGATTCTCCTGTTTGTGGACCTAGAATCTCCATTGAAAAGTTGTAAAAAGACGTTTATTCTGAAATATAATTAATAGATGTCTCTATTGCTGCTTTTCTTGTCTCAGCTTGAAACGGAGAACAATCTGTCACTGTTGGTGATCTTGACTTCTTATTCCTAAGAATACTTGGGTATGTACTTGTGGAAATATATTATTTGGGTTCTTTCTGTAGCTTAGGATAAAGCCAAGATTATCCAGGGAGTGGGGAATTTACCAAATATTCATTTACAAACTGTTGATGCCTACAAACCACAACCAATGTTGATGCCTGCAAACCATGAATCTTATTGTTGATTTGATGTACGTTCCTCATTGTTGTTCTTCAACATCTCAACTCAAATCTTTCTTATTTACTGAATGTCCTAATGTTCTATCTTACATTCATAACTGCTTCTCCATTCACCCCTCTTCATTTTCTTTCTCTCAGCAAGGCATCTGCGTTGCGTATCCAGATGAGTTTCCACCTCAAAATGTTCCTCCGAATGTTCTCAACCTCTTGCATCACACTCGGTATTTTGTCTGTCAATATTATCCATCTACGAAGATGCAAAAGCTATAAGGATAAATAATACTTTAAATGAAAGACCTGGGATTCCAATAAAGTAAGTCTTGGCATTAGTACATGTGCCCTTGTTGTGCTAAATATCCTAGTCTATTTTGTGTGTTCCAAACACACAATAGTAATGCATGAAAATGGTGTTTAGGTAGCTAAAGACTGACTCAGTGAAAACTCTATGTTTTCTCTTTTTATAGGAGAACATGAATTTGACCAACTGTATAAGAGCGGTAGAGTTTATCCTGGTTGGATTGCCAAAGGTAGGGCGAATGGAAAGTGTGATGCATTCCGGCATCTTTTTGCTCTACCTCCTGTGTCTGATGGGCAATGGGCTCATCATTGTCATGGTAATTGTGGACCACCATCTCCAGAAGCCCATGTATTTCTTCCTTAGCAACCTTTCTTGCATTGACATTGGACACACCACAGCCTTTATTCCTAAACTCCTGGTCAATTATGTCTCTGCAAAGAATTCCATCTGTTTCTACTGCTGCATAACACAACTGTACTTCTATTTCCTCTTCGGGGTCACGGAATGTTTTATCATGACTTTGATATCCATGGACAGGTACCTAGCCATCTGCTATCCCCTGAGGTATGGTGCAATCATGACTTCTGGGGTCTGCCTTAAACTAGCAATAGGTGCCTGGTTGGGAGGTTTTTCCTGCATCCTTTATCAGATAGTGATGATAGCAGACCTACCCTACTGTACGTCCAACATCATCAACCATTTCTACTGCGATGTCGGCCCCGTGCTGAAGATTGCAGGAGGAGATATACAAACCATCGAAGTACTTGGTTTCCTTGTGACGGTGGTTGTGATTATGTCCTCCCTGCTTTTCACCCTCATTTCTTACCTCTTCATCATTTCCACCATTCTCCGAATGCCTTCGACCACCAGACAGCAGAGGGCTTTCTCTACCTGTGCTTCTCACCTGGTTGTAGTCTGCATTTTGTACGGGTCAGTCTTTTTCGTCTATTTAAGACCTACTGTCAAGAACTCTTTCTTCAATAGGTTGAAGTCTGTCTCCATACTGTACACCATGGTTGCCCCAGTGTTAAATCCATTCATTTAAACCATTAGGAACAACGAAGTCAAGGAGGCAGTGAGGAAAGTTTTAGAAAGAAAGACTGCAGGTCGCCCAAATCTCATGGCATAGCCTTTGTTGACAAGTGTTGGGCAATTACTCTGATCTTCTGTCAGAAGCATCCAACTTCGGGACTTCAAAATCCATCTCCAAGTCTATTGGGCAGATAGTCTTAATAAGTCTACCTTAACAAAGATGGAGAAAAACAGTGGGTAAACTGGTAGGTTACAAATGGCTATGCACATCTATGGGGGTCATCCAGGTCATGGTTGTCTCAAAGATGCTTTTTCAAGAGGCAACTGGACTTTCTTTGTTTTTCCTCAAAGACGTTCTTCAGCTTTGGGGTTGAGAAGCAAAATGTCTTCAAGGAAAAACAAAGTCCAGTTGCCTCTTGAAAAAGTACCTTCGGTAGGTTACCAATTATTTTTTTTTATTAATGTGCAATTGTGTGATGATTACAGGATAAAAGGATTGGTGGGAAGATCCTGTGACCTATTTATTATTAAGTGTATGATGAGAACGCAACAAAAGACAAGTAAACATGTATACACAATCCATGTAATTATATAGAAAACTTCTAAGTGGGGGTATGGCAATGGCCTCATAATCTGGATGTTCAGTTCAGCTATTCAGGAGATCACCTGTTGTTGCTTCATTCAGTTCTTCTAAGGAACCAGAGAACACACATTGTGGGCAATCTTGCACAATATCCATCAGAATAGATCTGGAAGGGGCCTTGGAGGTCTTATGATCCAGCCCCCTCCTCAAGCAGTAGGCCCTATACTATTTCAGACAAGTGGCTGTCCAGTCTCTTCTTAAAAACCTCCAGTGATGGAGCACCCACAACTTCTGAAGGCAAGCTGTTCTACTGGTTAATTGTTCTCACTGTTAGGAAATTTCTCCTTAGTTCCAGGTTGCTTCTCTCCTTGATTAGTTTCCATCTATTGTTACTTGTTCTGCCCACTGGTGCTTTATGTTTGTTTTCATTTGTGACCTGTGACCATGCAATGTTATTGCATGGTCATCAGCCACCTACTTGCAATCACAGCTTTGGAACTTCATTCTTGATTAAAGAGATAATTCTGCATAGGCTACAATATTTATTTAGTATCTGGATTACTTAACATGGCGAAGAGTGGAGTCGTGACCATTTTGATGAAGAAATGACAGCCTGTTCTTTTCAAATTAGTGAAATGTGTTCACTAGACTCAAAGAAAAAAAGCTTGGTATAAAAGAGTAGAATTTCTTTCTTATTGCCAAAGTTCGAGAGATGAGCATAATTAGCACTGCCCATTAAGTATTGATTAGGACTTCAGCATCAAAAGATTATGACCAGGCATGAAAAGAAACCTTGTGATCTATTCCAGTGGTTCTCAACCTGTGGTCCACAGACCCCTGAGGACTGTGATGCCATCATCTGCACCTCCATAACTGTCTGGTTTGGTTCTGCAGCCCAGCAAAACAGACACAGACTTCAGAGGATAATCAGAACGGCAGAAAAAAATAATTATTGCCAACCTGCCTTCCATGGAGGACTTGTACGCTGCACGAGTCAAAAAGAGGGCTGTGAAAATATTTATTGACCCTCTCACATCCGGGACATGAATTATTTCAACTCCTACCCTCAAAACGACACTATAGAGCACTGCACACCAAGACAACTAGACACAAGGACAGTTTTTCCCTAAACGCCATCACTCTGCTAAGCAAATAATTCCCTCACCACTGTCAAATTATTCACTAAGGCCACCTTACTATTACTATTAGTTTTCTCATCATTCCTATCACATCTCTTCCCACTTATGACTGCAGGACTGTAACTTGTTGGTTGTATCCTTATGACTTTTATTGATATTGTTTCCTGATTGCTTATTTGTACCTTATGACTATCATTAAGTGTTGTACCTTATGATTCTTGACAAATGTATCTTGTCTTTTTATGTACACTGACAGCATATGCACCAAAGACTAATTCCTTGTGTGTCCATTCATACTTGGCCACTAAAGATTTCTATTCTGTTCTGTTCTATTATCTTAGCTCATTAGTGGAAGTCAGAGATCTGGAGCCAAAGAATTGGTAGTAGGATATTATTACTCTAGACTCTATCAGAACCATGTCCACCTCTAGCAGATCCCTCTTAGAGCTTAGAAGACTGCCAGAAGTCATCTTCTTCCAACTTTGTGCAGAGATTTGACATGCTGGTTATGAGCTCAGTTCCATAAACTTGAATTCATCATCTCTGCAGATTCCTTGACAAGGGAGTATCGTAGTAGAGATTCACAGCTCTAGTTGGGAAGGAAGCGAGATGTGACGTATTGCCAGGTAAGCTCCCTCTTTTTTATGGATGTGGTTATGAAGAAGGCTGAGTTAAGTAGGTGTCTTGCAATTCCTCTTGTTCTTTCCATTGGTAGCTTACTTAACATACTGGAAAAATAAATGCAACCATTGACAGTAATTGAATAAATTATCATTTATTGTACAGTCATTTGTTTGGAGTGGTATGGGGCCTCCTGCCTGAGCAGGGAGTTGGATTAAAAGACCTCCAAGGCAGGGATGGGTTCTAACTTACCTCGCCGCCGGTTCACTGCCTCCTGCGCTGTGTGTGCACGCTGTGTGTGCGTGCATGCACAGTACAAAAGAAATTACAAACAATTACAAGAAAAAGGCCAAAAACAAGATGGTGATGCATGCGCAGTGCCGGAAACTTGGTTTCTGCTCATGTGCAGAAGAAAAAAAACCATAAAATTTCAAAGAAGTTTTTTTTCCAAAAAAAGAAAAATCCACCAAAAAAGTGGCAGCATCCTCGGACCAGAACTGGTTCTATGACCTCACCAGAGGCTTACTACCTACTCTATAGAACCAGTCAGAACCGGTAGGAACCCACCTCTGCTCCAAGGTCCCTTCCAAGCCTGTTCTTCTAAGACAGCTTTTCCCCAACTTCCTTTGTGGACCCGCAGGGGAGGGGGAGGGGATGGCTTGTGCACGAGACTGGCAAAATGATCTGAGTGGCATGTACGCACATCTGCCACTCACACAAATGGAGTGCGTTTGCATGTGCTCACCCACTACTCACACAAGTCAGGGTGCGTGCACGCTCATCGACTGTTTCCACAGCCCAGTTGCAAACCCCCCATGTCCCACTAGTGGGCCACCGCCCACAGGTTGGGGATGTCTGTGTCTGATCCGTGAATCTGCCATTCTTCGAGGGAAGAGGGGGGAGCATGCTTCCTTTAGACTCTCCCACCCTTCTTTCCTATCTATCCTACATCATGTAATTAATTGCTTTATAACTTGTAGCCTGGCGCCTAGAGGCCAGACACTTTCTCACCTTCGGGGAATGGATAGGGAGCATGCAGCCACGTGGACTGCATCATTCAGGAAGAGAGCCTGAGAAAGTCTGCTTATCACGTTCACACCTGTGGATTGGCTGAATCCACATTGGACAGTTGGGAGGGGATTCCAACTTCTTTTATTCCTATATTTATTGCCCTAAAGACCCCAGACCCTGCTTTGCTTTCGCCCAGCGATCACCTCTTTCTCAATAAAAGCTTCCTTTTGAAATGCAAAGTTTCAAGAGTCTTCACTTCCTTCATTAAGGGCTGGGCCTTACAGGTCCCTTCCAACTCTGTATTTAAGTCTCCACTCTAAGTCAACCACTTCTACCAATGCTTTCCCAACAGAACTGCCCCATTTGTAGCGATTATGCATTAGGGAAGCTTTTGAACCCTTTCTATAAAATACTTTAAATTTCTATCTTCCAGGCCCAATTAATAAAATAAATTGAATAATTCCCTAATTAGGATTTTTATAAAAACTATTCATAGCTGCTCCGCTGACACAGACATTTGTGGGTGGGAAGTTTAAAAAAAAGCTTGGAACGACTACTGCCCATTCAATGGGTTGGGCTATAATCTCCCTTTTGCTGATATGTACAGGGAAGAAGAGGGACACAGTGGCTCAGTGGCTAAGATGCTGAGCTTGTCGATCAAAAGGTTGGCAGTTCAGCAGTTTGAATCCCCAGTGCTGTGTAACGGGGTGAGCTCCCGTTCCTTGTCCCAGCTTCTAGCAACCTAGCAGTTGGAAAGCATGTAAAAAATGCAAGTTGAAAAATAAGGTCCATTTTGGTGGGAAGGTAACAGCGTTCCGTGCGCCTTCAGTGTTTAGTCATGCCGGTCACTTGACCACGGAGATGTCTTTGGAACGCGCTGGCTCTTTGGCTTTGAAACAGAGATGAGCACTGCCCCCTAGAGTCAGGAATGACTTTACTTTACAGGAAAGAAGCAATTAAAAAAAAGAAAGAAAGACAGAGAATTTTGTTTTGAAAACACTTTATGTCACTTGCTTGGAGAAACACTATGGATAGAAACAAGTCTGCACAGAAGTGTTCGAAGTACATCATCCAAAACAGAATTTTCTTTGGCAATAATCTGTAAGCCACCCAGGGTCACCTTATCGGGGAACCTGGCATATAAATTTAATCAATAAATTACATTGTTTATGAACAAGTAGCTAAGGATTCTTTACAGGTTAGGACCTGCTGAAAATCAGCCAATCTGTGTTGGTAGCAAAACTGGGGAGATCTCTGAGAATGTGCAGAGTATACTACCTGTATATATATATAAAACCAGGTAAGTCCAGTTGCCTTTTGGAAAAAGCAGCTTTGGAACAAGCATGACCTGGACAATTGAGAATCTTCACAGATGGGAAAGCAGATAATTCACACTTTACTATGGGGTAGATTAAAACACACACACACACACACACACACCACTTTGATGTAGTGGTTAAACCATCAGGCTAGAAACTGAGAAATCTATGAGTTGTAGCTCTGTCTTAGATATGAAGCCAAGTTGGTGGACCTTGGGCCAGTCACTTTCTCTCAGTCCTAGGAAGAAGGCAATGGCGAATCACTTCTGAAAACTTCAGGGACTTTTCCAGGCAGTCTCTGAGAATTGTGTGAACAGAAGAAATATACGTATGATGTATGCAAGTATATTTCTTGACATGCACATAAATATGGATAGTGCCAAATCATGCCCCAATATGACTAGGGCAGGTCAATCTTGCGAAGGGACTCAGGTCTCACCAAATTTCAGAGGAAGTCATCTAGCATGCAAGATGTTTCTAAGATGAAATTAGCTTTTATGCATCTTTCAAACTGAATGTTTTTTACATCACTGGAAAACCTTAAACATGATTGGCCAAGAATCTGCATACATTTCTCTGGGTGCAGCAAAAGAAATATTTTTTTATTTTTTGGGCTAAGCAATTTGGATTTAAAAAGGTAACAAATCTTTATGAGATGCTATCACAACCTTAAAAAGGAGAAACAATTGCACAGTAAAGAGGATAAGGCATGGCATGCAATGCAATCAGATCAAAATGAAACACTGGTATGAGATCACCAGGGCTTAGATCTTCCGGGACAATGGGAAAATAGTACAGAATGCAAAATAACAGGTCACACGGTGGTCTTGGAATAATACACAAAGTTGTATGCCCCACGCCGCTTTGTGTTAAATGTGAGGCTGACCAATCACTGAATTTCTCATCTCCAATCTCTGCTTGAGCTCGGATACCAGAGCTGTGTCGGGTGTGAAAAGAGCTCCCTTTTTCCTTGGCTGCTTATTTCCGAGCTTAGGGCTCAGGGATCCTGAAACTGTGGACAATTTCCAGGTGGGCTCCTGGATCTTGAAGAGAGGGGCTTGTGACGGGATCGGCACAGACGGTGGTGGGGGCGGCACAGACGGCATCTGGGAACTGTTATTGCTGTTCTCGTTCTGCAAGCTGATGGTGTCCTCCTTGACCGTAAATTTCTCTGCTGCGTTGCTAGAGGACTTCTTGAAGCTCAACCACTCCATCCTAATGGTCCGAGGTTGATAATTCGGCCTTTTTTTGATGATCCGCCGTGCTGGCATGATCCTGGGAGACCTTTTATTACGCCAGAACATCGCGGTGGAGATGAAAAGGATGACCATCACCATAATCCCCATCAGACCTGCCAGGACTCCTATGGCCTTCATTGGGTTGTCTTTAGACTGCATCAGAAAGGTGGCCATTGGACCTGTGTGAAGAGTCTGCAAAAAAGCACAAAGTGAAAATATGACATCCTCCAGGCCAGGGTGGAGATTCCACTTTCATTGGTCCTAAACATGTGACAAGTAGAATGGACCAACAATCTGAACCAGGAGTGTCAAACTGGCAGCCCGCAGGCCGGATGCCTCACGCGCAGGCCACGCCCACCCCAGCTCTGCGAAGGGAAGAACATTGTGATACGTCACATGACAGCAATGTGACATGGCGAATTTGAGAGCCATGATCTAAACCATTTTGATTTTTGACAGTCAGATTTAAAGATCACGGAGCCTGTCAGAAGAATTAATTCGGGGTTCCAACGTGAGCTGGAAAAACTAAAAATTTAATCCAGACAGCTGTGAGGGAAGGAGAAATATCCATTCCCCAAAGCCAAGATTTTGCCTTTAGGGGCAGCTGCAAAGGCAATGAGGGCGGAGGCATTGTTTCCTAGGGGAGCTTGTCCTGGATGTGGAAGGGATATAAAACTTCCCACCAGCCCAAAGAGAATCCTAACAGCATTTGGGTGGCAATTATATAACGAAGCAATTCACCCAGGATGCAATTGTAGCGCTCTGTTCTTTGCTATGCAATGCTGGTAGATTTTGTTCATTGCAAATGGAAATATTCCAGAAAAATTCTTGAAACAGGTGATCACATGACCACTGACAGTACATTGTCACATTGGCCCAAAGCTGCTGGAGTTTTCAGGGATATCCCACAAAAATTGTTCAATATGAGTAGATTACATTTCCTTGGACCCTCTGTGGAATTCCATCACAAACCAGACTCAAACTGAGATAATTTCACATATCACACTCATCCTCTCAAGATTTTTAAATCGCCAGAAAACAAAACGATGTTTTTAGAGCAAGAGTGAGGAGGGTTTGCTAATCATATTGCTGAATTTTCCATATCAATTATACTTCGAGACTGTCAAATCAATTTTCAGTGGCTGAACTTGAGCTTGTTTTGTTTTCCTAGTAGTCTTTTACAGACCCTGACAAAAATAAAACAAAGCACCTTCACCCTGAGAGAATCCATTTTAGTTGAAGAGACTGTTTTTTTCCCCCTATGGCAAACACCCAAGTAAAGTAATATGCACTATAGTCTCTCAAGATATTGTATTAAAGACAAATGAAGGAACAATTTCTTTAGCAATTTAGCTCAGAGAGTGTTGTGGTGGTCTCCGAATAATCTCCTGGATTTTGCTCTCAGGATGAAGCCTGGATATTTTCAATTTTTTTCCTGTCCATGGCAGCAGAGATCACTATGGTTAGAGAAATGGTACAAAGGAACTCATTCATGCAGATTGCGAATACTCTCCACTGACATTTCTACAGCCCTAAAATTTAGATTTTATCCTTGATTTGGTCTGAGAGCAAAATACAGGAGACTTATGACCACAACTGAGCCCAAAATTTATGTTGCTAAATGAGACATTTGCCCCATTTTCTTATCTCAGTTGTTAAGTGAATCACTGCAATTGTTAAGTTAGTAACCTGGTTGTTAAGTGAATCTGGCTTCCCCATTAACTTTGCTTGTCTAAAGGTCGCAAAAGAGGATTATGTGACCCTTTTGCAACTGTCATAAATAAGAGTCAATTGCCAAGCATCCAAATCTTGGTCACATGACCAGGGGGATGCTACAATGGTTGTAAGTATCAAAAATGGTCATAAGTCACTTTTTTTTAGTGCTGCTGTAACTTCAAATGGTCACTAAATGAATGGTTGTAAATTGAGGATTACCTGTAAAGATGGTTCAGTGCATAAACTCTGGGCATAACAAAGGAGCACATTCATGAATGGGATAAAGTCTCATCATTGAAATAAGGATATAAACAAGGGAAAAAATAAATCCTTATCAACAATACTGGAGACAAAGGTTGAAGGTTCCCAGCCCCAGAAATGCCCCAGATAGGAATAGCACTTAGCGCTTAGATTTCCATACCGCTTCACAGTGCTTTTACAGCCCTCTCTAAGCGGTTTTACAGAATCAGCATCTTTCCCCCCACAATCTAGGTCCTCATTTTACCGACCTTGGAAGGATGGAAGGCTGTGTCAACCTTCCAGTCAGGATCAAACTGCTTGCAGTGGGCAGAATTAGCCTGCAATGCTGCATTCCAACCACTGGGCCACCAGGCCCCATGCAAATAACGATTCCTCTCTTCTGATAACAATGCTGCCAAATTCCTCTGGCATAATAAACAAAGGTTTATGACATACTTTTCCTCCATTGGGACTTTGCTCAACACATAAAAAAGGAAGTTTTTGATGTTATCACTAAAACAACAGAAAAAGATAAGGTGACGGACTCGTCAGCTCAACCCATGGATTATAAACAACTAATGTTTCAGTGGAGGGCATGTTTTATTGCTCATATATTAAATCAGATTTGCTATCTTGGAAAACTCCGTCAACCTCTCGGTTGCTGACATCAGACCAACCTTGTGTCAACCTATGGATAATAAATAGAATATATAAAAAAGGAATTCAGCCCATGGAATGGAAGACAGGAGCGTTCTTGTCATAAATATCTACAATTTTATACATTTTCTGCTAGAAGGAATGAGAAGGCCATTTTGTATAAACCAAGGACCAGAGAGACAGGTAACCCTACTGAAATCTTTTTAAAATGTTCTCTGTCATTCATCTTTGTTGCCTTGGTAGTTGGAAATGTCAGGCTGCAGATATACGAGAGAGATCTTCTCAGGTACCTTCACATTTGCTCGCCAACAATTTTTTTGAAAAAACTGACAGCTTTTTTACCCACCACGGAGAAACTGTGGCCTATTGATTCCATATAGGATGGAAACGTATATATAACTTAAATGCATTTCAATACATGCCCATATATTACTCAGCCTTTTTGGTGTCCATTCAATTTTTTTTTTAAATTTGTTTATTTTTCTTTACAAAACTCTATCATAAATTTAACAAATCTGTGACATTTTTCATATACTTAACAATAACATTCAACATTCAATATATTGCATACATTCTAGTTAATCAATCTAACTCTATATACATTTCTATTTC
>JANHFT010010549.1:12835-39539 GCA_032467955.1 Pseudoxenodon macrops | reverse complement strand
TTTGTGCATACAATAGTCTTGCTGCTGTCAACATATATAATAACAAAGTTATTTGATTCCTACTAGGGATGTTTGGTTGCAGAAAATGATGGGAGTTGGCTGAAATGGCAAAATTGACTACTTTGATTAAAGAAAAGAACATAAGTACTTTTGTTTCCAGATGGAGGCCGCTTCTGAACTTCGTGCTTGATGTGGAAAAGAATGAAACTTTGATTTTGGGTTTTATGGAGCAGATTGATAGATCTTTACAGAAATGGCTTGTACATATTATTATGAAAAAGCAAAAAGTTGTGATTTGTTGTTAATGCCTTATTTTACTGTAAAAGAGAGTCGGAAGTCAATGCTTCTTTTTCTTTTTTCTTATCTTTCCTCACTTTTCTTCCTCATTTCCCCTCCTGCTGCTTTTATAGTTACTTTTGTATTTTATAATTCAATAAAAATGTTAAACCAAAATTTTTCTTGCCACAAAGAGGTAGCAGCTTGGTTTGTTTTTGTGTGGGTGGGACAAATACATTTTATACGACCTACCTGTTTAAAAAGAAAAACTGACTTCTTGTTTTGTATTTCAATTCTTACTCAACTAAGAGAGTTGAGATACATTTGTCTGTTCTCTTTTCAATGCCCGCAGAACGCCTGAATAGCTTTGTTAATAAATAAAGACTCTAAAGCCCCATCATAATGGGAGAGGCAATAATGTTCTTGAGGAGAGAGCGATGTTACTACTTGTGTGGAATTAATAAAACTAAATCTGGCATGGAAATAAATTATTTACTGTTTACAGAATAACAATGATGCATGTCCAGGAGAACTGTGCAAATGCCTTATTGGGCTAGGCAACAGGACACTTAACCCAACATGTAGTCGGCTAGTGCACTCAACCAATGTCTGAAAAAACTGTGCAGGTGCTGGATTGCTCACCCCAGAACCTAACATTCAAGAGACTAACATTCAGAGACAGACATCTCTGCACGTGATGGCTCCATTGATTTTACCCGTTTGTTTCTCTAAAGCCTTTAGCTCAATTCGCCAGCACTGTATCCTACTATAATTAAATCTAAAAAAGTATAATCCCGTAATTAATTCCTGTTTACTTGACTCAGTTCTTACATTTTAAGTATTTGGGGCCAGAGAACTCACATACATTGTAAAGTTAATCTAATAATGTAAGAATAATGAAAAACTGTCTGGAACCTTAGGAGATGGCCTTTACAGAAATACAAATAATATAAATAATTAAATATTCATCATTCACATTCTTCTATACTTCAAGGTATCTTTTAATCTTTCAATCTGTGCTTTATTGCATGCAAAATGTGCAATTCAAAAATTTACTAAAATTCAGCTATCATGACCATAAACGTATTTGCCTAATATGAAAGACCGGTGATTCATTGTTAAGAAATTCACAGCAGGGGGGAATACAATCCCACCACCCCAAAAATGCATGCAGTTAACACCATATGTTCCATTCCATGACAACAATTAATATGACCCATCCAAGAATTTCATGAACAAGAATTTCAAAAGCAGTTACCCAAAATCTCTACAACTTCACCAAGTAGAGATCAATTATTATTCATTAATAAGGGAAAAACTATTACAGAGAGCCATTCTATTTCTAAAATTAAAAAAATTATCTTCCAAGGTGTTTTTTTGTAAATATTTGTAGAGCCAAATCTGGGATTAACAACAGTGCACCATATTTTCTGGTACAATGATTTAGCTGTTGTGACCAGAGAGCTTAATTGCCTCTGAAACACAGCCAGTTCAATGTTCACCAATGATAAGACTTTGAGTCTAACTTATATACACCTGCACAGATTTGAAGCTACACATGCATCAATACTTCTTCAGGGGTTGTAACAGGTGCTTTACTACAACACTAGTACAATTATTCTGAGTATGTTAATAGCTGCAGCTAATAGCACAAGGCATATTTAGTCTTCCAAACTTCAGATACAACTTTCAGCCATACTAACTAGGAACCGGGACTTGAATTAAGTATGTCTTACTTGATGTTTATTGTACAGAATACTGCAGAGGGAAGGTCCGGATAAGAGCTGATAGAGATACACAAATAGCTAGTAGTTGGTGGGACTTTTTATAAATTAGGAAGTAAAAAAAAAGATATATCCAGTTTAAAAAGCCATCTTATTTTGAGCTAGGCTTAGATGCTTTAGTAATCTTCCCCAATTATTTTGATTTCCATGCTTTCATAGCCAATTTCCCCATCCAAGACTTTTCCCAATTTGAAACCAAAGAAATCCTATGTCCCTTAGCTTCTCCTAGTTCTGAAAACTATTCAGAAAAGAAACGGAACTTTACTTCACTGCAGATATTACTACCAAACTTTTTGGATTGAGGTCTAATGGAGGAGAGTGCCTTCCAAGGTGAATGAATTCTACTTTAGTTGGGGTGGAGGGGTAGCCAGGGCCACACAAGACTACAAGAGATGCCACCTGCTTTTGGATTATTTATTTCAAACACTAAAAGTATCAGTCCCTAATTTGGCAGTGATATTAATGGGAATGGCAGGTGAGTTACCTTCAGCCCAGGGGTCGGTTGTGGATCTTTTTACTGCCAGTTCACTCAGGGTTGCGCCTCATGTGTGCGCAGCAATCAAAAACTAGCATGCGCAGAACCAAAATCCAAGATGGTGGCACCCATGGAGACACTGACAGAACCGGCTGTCTTTGGACAGCGCTGGCTCTTTGGCTTTGAAACAGAGATGAGCACTGCCCCCTAGAGTCGGGAACAACTAGCACATATGTGTGAGGGGAACCATTGCCTTTAGGCTGCCTTTCTTGGGGTCTGCTGATCTTTTTTGTATTTTTCACTCATTATTTTATTATTATTATTATTATTATTAATGTTTAGAGGAATAACTATGTTTTATTTTATGTAATATAAACATCCTGAGTCTTCAGATAGTGTATAGTTTTTTTTAATCAATCACACTGAGGGGCAGGTTTGGTTCTTTTTTTTTAAAACTGTTTTCTTGACTGAAACTGTATTTTTCCAATAAGTTCTGGGTAAGAAAATTTAAAGTGACATGGAAAAGGCACTAGAGAAGCAGTTCTAACCTGTGACTTCCCTACTTAATTTGTATATGTAGTGGGTTCTGAAAAGGTTAAAAAAATCTGTTGGAAAGAATATATCTCTCTGTACGAAGGCAAAAAACATAACTCAGAGTAGGAATCTAATCTGAGCAATTATTAGTGAAGCAGGTGTATAACTGTAGCAGAAATAACATTTAGGGATAGGCAAAGTGTGGCACCCAGGTAGCTACATTCCACTAAGAGGAAAGTCAGAGATTGAGAATTCTACTCCTACATGGAAGTGACACCGAGGCTAACAATCTCTTCGGACAAAAAGAAGGCAAAGTGGTAGATAAAGACGGTGCACAAAGTGCTCTAACTATTCTCTGCCTACCTCCTTGTGGTCAGTATGTTGAGATGCTAATGAATCTGGGCCACTGAAAGTAAGTTAAGAGAAAGACTGGGTTACCAACTTAAAAAAATAAAACAACCAAGACTAATTTCCAGTGATTCCTATGTAAAAAGGAATTTATCTTAGGCTGATGCCCATCCAATAATGCAGAAATATTTGTGTGACATATACCGGGCCTGATCTAATGTTTTTCTTTCAGCAACATTAATGGACAGATATCATAGATAATCATTCTGTCTATCTATCAGTCTGTCTGTCTGTTTGACTGTCTGTCATCTCTCTGCCTTCTGTTCAACAATGTCTTTTTACTCTACACATCTGCTACTGAGTCATCTTTTTTCTATCATTTCTATAGAGAATACATATAACTTTGAGGGTACCTATTTTACAAGGTTTGCCAGGTAGGAAGCTGATTTTTAGGTGTGAGATTTAGTTATAGACGATAATCTGAAATTGTTCAGATTTTTGCTATTGAAGCTACAAGTGATAGATAACATTTAAGTGCAAATTAAAATGTAAAAAACATCGCATAATTATTTTGCAGCTCTGACACAGGCCAGGAATGACTAAAGTAGCCAAGTTGATAAAGAAGAATCAATTAAAATACTAAATCTACCACCCTTAAAGTGCAGTAAGGCCGGACTTCTGCATAAACCCGTGTGGATGACTCTTATTTTAAATCACAAGAATTTTAAACATAACCCAAGTTTAGAAGAGCTTTTCTTCCAATACTCAAAATACTTATCAAGCTAATTTGGAAAGTTGTTGGCATACAAGAAAGGAACTACTAATCTGCAGAAAATTCTTAAAAGCAATAAGCAGTCGTGCATATAATGTGCTTCTTAGTTAAAAGTGCATTTTGAAACACTGAAAAATATTATCAAGCTTATATTGAACATTTACCATTTCCTCTACAAAGTCTGTAAATGTCATGTTCTGGGCAATAATTTGGATTACATTTTCAAATCAAATAGAAATCATTATCATTTTAATAAATCTTATTATTTCTGCTCGAGAACATGGTAAATAATCTAAAGTGCTACTTATTGTTCCAAAAAGACTTTTCTGTTTGCCAAGTTTCCTTTTAGGTTTTTTTTTTTATAATCATCATCAAATTCAAGTTTGAAAGAGCTTTAGCATTCAAACTGCTTTCTAGGAAATTCTTCTAGAGGGAGAAAATTTCTATAAAAGGTTTTGCTATCCTAAAATGTTGTTTTTCTTGTTTTAAAAAATGTGTTTTCTTTTAAAGTAACTAAAATAGAATTGTACAAAGCTAAAAATAAAATTTAGGATTTTCCCAGTATCATACATAAATGGCGATTTGTTATAAATGACAATGAAAGAAAAATCAGCAATCTTTGTTCATTGTTATGAAAGTCTCCAAATTTGGGTTGTGTATTCTTGGGAAGGTAGTTGTGGAATCCAGATGTAGCTCTCTCCTTTGACAGTATTTGCACTTCCAGCATTAGCTCCTGTACAAGCCCCAAACCATTCCTCAGTATTGTCCAAGATTACCAGATTAGGACTGAACTGTTTCTGCTCAGTTTTATCTTCCCCTCTTCGAAAATAGTTCTTCTCAGTCAAGGAGTAAGTGGATGTGTTCTCTCTGGTACTGAGTTTATACTTCCATTCCAGATAATCTAAGCAATTGTACCTCTTTTTTCTGCAGTGAATGTGTGATTGAATGAATGAGTAAGTGAGTGTGAGAGTGTGTGTGTGTGTGTGTGTGCGCGCGCGCATGCATGTTTGTTTTCTCCCTGGTATTGAACGACTCCAGACAATCTGAATGTTGCATCTTTTCTTCTTGAAGGAGAATGATACTGCCTGATGGGAGGCATAGCAGGAGCTGTGTCTGAGTATAGTCTGATAAGTTTATTCATGGGGAAAGTATGTCCAAAGAAATTATATTAAGAGGGTCAGAGTACCAGAGTTTCAGAACCCCGAGTTACTCGAATTATTTCATCTGCCCAAATTAGTTAATCTTCATCAACAAATCTATTACAAAACTGTAACGTTTAATGCAGTTGAGTTACAGATTTGCAAACATTTGGAGGAAAGCCTCTGTTTTAGACCATACACGGTGAGCATATCTACACATCACACAGGACACTAAGCTGAACTTTCTTTTATCCATACCTTACTGAAGAAATCGCAGTTATGTTTATACAACCCCTTATACCATAATGAAATAAATCATGTTTAATGCAACATATGAACCATGTTCATAAATTGAAAGGATTTAAAACCCATAAACAATGTTTGTACTAAATTTAAACTAAATAATTCAATGTAATAAAATGTCAAACTCATCTGGTGCAAAGATAGATCATAGTTCTTAAACATGAATACTATGGCCAAATTACTATCCTTACAAAAATCATAATCAACCTATTAAGATATAGCGTGTTTCCCTGAAAATAAAACAGGATCTTTTGACCCCTGAAATAAGTGCTTGGCCTTATTTTTGGGGAGATCTTATTATTTTTGAGGTGCAGGAGGCGGCGAGCTTGGTCACCTCATGGCTGCTGCTGTGTTTTGGAGAAGGCTTATTTTCAGGGGAACATTTAGCGCATGCTCTCAAAAGCCTGATTGGTCTTATTATCCGGGGAAGTCTTATTTTCAGAGAAACAGGATACACAAACACACACATATACATAGTGTAATAACCAGATTTCTGGAAGAAAATTGATTAGTTACTACTTGCAGAATAAAACTAAATCTTTCTATCATTATAACTGTGAAGACTATTTTTGAAAAATACACAGTTGTATTCAGAATATAATTCAACAGTATCTCTAGCTCTACTGTTCTATCCTCCACCAGTGACAAAATCCCAACAAGAAGATTAAAGTTTGAGTTATTCTGTACAAGTAGTCCTTGACTTACAACCATTCATTTAATGGCTGTTGAAAGTTACAATGGCACTGAAAAAAGTGCCTTATGACTATTACAGCATCCCTTTGGTCACCTGATCAAAATTAGGATGTTTGACAACTGTCTCATATTTATGACGGTTGTAGCATCCCAGAGTCACGCGATCCCCTTTTGCGACCTTCTGACAAGCAAAGCCAATGGGAGAAGCCAGATTCACTTAACAACCGGATTACTAATTTAATAACTGCAGATTCACTTAACAGCTGTGGCAAGGAAAGTTGTAAAATGGGGCCAAACTCACTTAACAACTGTCTTGCTTAGCAATGGAAATGTTGGTCTCAATTGTGGTCGTAAGTCAAGGACTTCCTGTACTGCATATTTAAGTTATATTCCATCATTCCCCCTCTTTCAAAAACAGTGGTGGCTATGCTATGCAAAAAAGAAAAACATTTATACAGTCAAGTTTAAATTTTACTATTATAGGTAATTCTTGATTAATAACGGCAACCAGAATTTCTCTCGTTAGGCGACAGTCATAAAACATGATGTCACATGACCATGCCACTTGGCAAGAGCAGTTCCAGCATTTCCATTGTTGATATTGAATGCACACCCATTGTTAAGTGCAGTGTTATGTATACTGCACAAGTCAAAAAGAGGTCTGTGAAAATATTTACTGACCCCTCACATCCTGGACATAAATTGTTTCAACTCCTACCCTCAAAACAAAGCTATAGAGCACTGCACACCAGAACAATTAGATACAAGGACAGGTTTTCCCCAAACACCATCACTCTGCTAAACAAAACTATTTACTAAGTCTGCATTACTATTACTCTTCTTGTTGTTCCCATTACCCATCTCTTCCCACCAATGACTGTATGACTGTAAATTGTTGCTTGTATCCTTACGCTAAATACTGACTGTTTCCTAGTATGAGTTGATTGCTTATTTGTACTATCGTTAAGTGTTGTACCTTATGATTCTTGACGAACGTATCTTTTCTTTTTATGTACACTGAGAGCATATGCACCAAAGACAAATTCCTTCCAATCATACCTGGCCAATAAAGAATTAATTCTTTCTCTCTTTCTCTTCTATCTTTCTATCTATCTGTCATTCATGACCTCCTGCCTGCTTCCCTATTGACTTTGTTGGAAGCCAACAGGGAAGGTTGCAAAAGGCAATCACAAAACTATGTGATGTTATGACATCAAAATTGCAAGCTGATCACCAAGCACCAAGATGGTGAACACATGACTTGTAGGGTCATTGTGATGGCCACAACTATGAGAACAGGTCATAAATGCCACTCACTGAACAGTTGCTGAGCATGGGGTCCTTTAATAAGAACTACCTGTAACCTCAATATGTCAAAGGATAGAGCCAACTCAAGCAATGTTTAACAGGAGATTAAACTACGAACTTTGAGCAGTCTCTGCAATAACAATTTATGAATGCATTTTCTCAATTTATGCATGCTAATTTTGTTTTGTTTTAATTTACTTCCAGGAGTAAAGTCTAGAAATCTCTCTCACTTTGTATAAACTGCCTGTCAAGATGATTTTGTTTTTCTTCTTGCTAATCACTATTTCAGGAGAAATGTCAATAGACCCATTTTAAAAACAGGAGGGAGTTACTTAGAACGTTCCTAAAAGTCAACAGCTTTGTCACACAAAGTAAAAAAAAAAAAGCTCTCTGGGCTACCAAAATAAAAAATGTTATACAAGCTGGGACTATATTCTCTTGTGCCTAACCGAACCAGACATTGCAAAGCTATAGAAGAAACCAAATATTTCAATTTCAACCTTATGTGTAAAGTTTTCTTTTGCCCCCAACACTCAAACTGGATTAGGTATAAGTGCTCAATTTAGTCAAGTAGAAATGTATGGTTCCCAGACTAGAAAAATTCCTTAGGTAAACATGTCTGAATTGCCCAAGGCCACTAAATGAACTGCCAAATGTCTATTTACTTGGAAAGACAAGAAGAAAAGCCTAGAGGTTAAACTCTGGCACCTATACAAAGCTTTTATTTTTTATTTTTCCCAGAGTGCAAATACTCTGCATGCATATGGCTTCATTCTTATCTATTATAAACAGCTCTGATTAACTGAATCATGACTGAGAGTCTTTTTTATTCTTAAATGCTGCGTTTGGAGACTCTGAGATTTAGTGCTGAACTCGAATATAAAACCTGACAACTGGGAACGATGAACCTTCCCGCATTTCCCCCAGCAAAATAAATATATTTCCAAATAAAATCTGAAACATGAATTTGGGAGTTTGCATGAAAAAGGGCAGCACACAGAGGAGGAATTGAGGAGGGAGGGAAAAAAAGGTAAAGGTAAAGGTAAAGTTTTCTCCTTTCTAGTGGTGTCCAATTCTAGGGAGTGGTACTCATCTCTGTTTCTTAGTCTAGAGAGCCAGTGTAGCCTGAAGACATTTCCATGATCATGTGGCCAGCATGGCACCTTACCTTTCCACTGAAGTGGTATCTATTTATCTACTTCCATTTGCATGCTTTCAAGCTGTTAGGTGAACAGGAACTGGGGTAAGTAATAGGAGCTCACCACATCACACGGTGCTTGGGTCTCAAACTCAAGCTGTCAGCTTTCCAGCTGACAAGCTCAGTGTTTTAACCGCTAATCCATCATGTCCCCTTGAGGAAGGAAAGAGAATGCTAATTGCTGATTATTGTTTCCTCTCCTGTTGACTGAATTTGTGTGATTGGAGCATTGGTTTCTGCCAAACTAATGGAGGCAGCTTAACATTGTATAAGGAAAACAGATTCTAAAGAGCAAGCCTCCCCATCCACTGAGGGATTATCCTACTTTTTTTTTCTCCAAACCAAAGAGTTTGGTTAATTGAAATTGATTTATCACCAAAAAAAAGCTGGGTTGAAATTGACCAGACTGCCTGTTCCTCTACCTTTCTAGAGATAGGAGGTGTTTACTGTTATTTTTTCCCCCTGGCTTTATGAAAATCTGGATGGGAGTCTGTGATGGCTTATCATCTCTTCTACATACACATGCCAATTTCCCCATTTCTACTTTCTTAGCAAAGTCATTCAGTCTCCATTTTCCCCAGATTGATTCTGCTGCCAATTGTACTGACCTAACCTGTCAGTGGCCAACAGCATAGGCAGCTCAGCATTTTATGCTTTGAGTTGTCAAAAATTAAAAAGCCATCCTCCATCAGAAAATCAAACATATCGGGAGGCCAATTGCCTATGGGTAGATAACACTGAGTGGGAAGAGAAAGGATAGCAAGGATTCTGCCAATCTCTGCTTTTAAACTCTTCTGCATTACAATCTGCAGGCAGCAAGATTGACAACTAATATGCAGTCAAGGTAGGCTGCAGGGGCAATCTTTTAATATCAACCGTTTCTTTCTGGTTCAAGGATGGGAGGAAAGCATATTACTGTCAATCTGGAGATGAGCCCCAAGAGGATAAGGACGGCAACATGATAATGGAAAGACAAGACAGTTTTAGTACTTTCAGTGTTAAGTCTTCATTGACTAGACAGCCTGTTTATAATCTTGGAAGAGACAGAAGGAACAATTAAAACATGAAGTCCTGGAAATAAAATGATACTCATATTAGCTTTTATTCTGCCCTGGCAGAAATGAATAAGCAAAAACTGGGTTGGCTGTCTCTTCCTTCTTTGGCAAACTCTGTTCCTGCCAAAAGCTCTATTGGAAAGGGCAGAGTACCTCCTCTTAAATGGAATGGAATATAATATAGAAGACAGAGGAAAAGACAGGAAAAGGCAGAGGCTAACAGAAGGGAACAAACTCATTCCAGATTTTTTCTTCTTCTTGTTTTTGAGCTTCCTGCACCATATAGCTGGGGTGTCAAACTTGATTTCATTGAGGGCCACATCAGGGTTGTGTTTGACTTCAGGGAGCTGGGATGGGCGTGGCCATCGTGTCGGGGGCACCTATGGTGGCCCAAGCACTCTGCCACAGAAAACGGGCTCCCAAGCTCTGTTTCTGACTATGAAGGCCTCCTCCAACTGGCATTTTGGCCTGCAACACTTTCAGCTATTCTACTATGCATTTTTCTGTTGTGGGAAAATGGGAGGGAGGGATAGTGTGGAGTTGGAGACATGTAGCCATATTTACATTCTTTCTAGTAAGCCAAGGTCATCCTTTGTCTTTGCACCAGATCGGAACGGGGTGGGTGAATCTGCCAGCATGGCAGAGAGAGATTGGACCATGTGATGGACTTGTGGGTGTGAGCACAGGATCTTGAACTTTCAAGTAAGGGATAGAAACCTGTAAATCTTCAGATTTGGGTTTCAACAGTTTGTGTCAACATGTCTCACCTAATAAATTGGATCTTTGCGCACTGATTTGCCTTGGAGTCTCATTTGTTCAGGGATGATATTTGGAATGCTGACAAAGGTCCCTGTTTTATCCTTGATGCACAATAGAATTTCCAAGGTGGTACAAATTCAACAGCTCTTTCCAAAATTTACATGGCATCCACTTGTCTCCCAAAATAATATATTACAAAAATACTAATAAACCCAATATCTGACATGATTGTAATCCAATAGGGTTAATACTGGAAACGAAATTAATATAAAATACAGGACTTGAAGGAGATGAGGGAGGAATCAAATGCATCATCGGTCATGAGTCCCTTCACACCTTGTATTCCTCTTACTCTTATCTCCCACTAATTTCCCTTCACCGTCAGATTCTTGTAGAGGGCTCAATCTTACAATAAATCTTTATACCCATTTGAACTGTCTGGATCTCCTGATGTTCTTGGCACTTGACAGGACTCCTGGCATACAAGTGATCTTTAAACTACAAAGGCTTGCAGAAAAGGCATGTCTTCATTGCTGTCCTAAAACTGACAGGTATATGAGTCATCCAGGTCTCAGAGCAAAGGAAGGTTCAGACAACCAGTGAAAAGAGAAATTCTACATCCAGGCTTCCACATACAAATCTCACAAGACAGGGGTACTTGCAGCATCCCCATGCTGGCTGCACAAATAGTTTGAGTAAATTATTTCTAAAGAAGATGATCCCAGTTGTCACATTTGTAAATTGGCTTGCAAACATACATACACAGATACATAATTTATATACACACGCACACTCCAAACAAAAACAAAAACAATTAAATTCAAAGAGCAGACTCAATGGCCCACTAGGTTTTTTTTCCACCATTAGTTTTCTATTTTTCTAACATTTAAATTGCAGTGATGAAAAACTAATGCAAATGAAATTCAGAGAAAGAAAGGAAAGAAAAGAGAATAAACAGTGCAAAGAAGAGTGCATAACTTATCAACTTTTCAATCCTACTAACAACAAAAAGTCTGTAAAGGGTTAGCAGAACTTTATATAAACACGTCTTATTTTTACCTTGATCAAATAAGCCAACTTTAGATTCCTTCCTTTTTTTCTGGCAATCTTTATGTTTAATTCATTCAAATTTCATAGGATTTGGTCTTTCTCCATATTCTCCTTTTTCCATCTCAAAAACGTCTTCAAGACTTTAGCAAACCTCTTTTGTAGATGCAATAAAAACATTTTACAGGTCACTCTCGTGGTTTATCATTTATATTTCCCTTTTTAATTTTTAAGACTTCAGCCATCTCTTTTTATTATTATATATAATAATGAGGCCTTAACCAAGTCATTTTCCTGGTCTGCCACTTATATTTCTCCTTTAAATGTTTTGTCTATTTTGTAATCAACACTTTTTTATCCAAATTTTCTCAGTCTACTATTTTCTCATTTCCATTGCTTCTTTGACATAGTTTAAACATAGTCTATCCATTGAAGCAGATATTGTTACTGGTATTGTTGAAATTGCTACTAACTCCTGCTCCATTATAAAATTTTGTGTCATTTTGTAAATTCTAGCACTGATCAAAATAAAAAATATATTTATAGAGTTGTTGTTGTTTTTTTGGCCTGGAATCTTTAGTGTCCAATTTAAATTTCTCATTTCTGTTATGACTTAGAGCAGACAAATAAAATGTTTTATTTCATTATTTCAAAGCTTAAAATTAAGCTTTATTTAAAGATTTCAGGTAGTTATTTCTAATTTTTTTACTAAAAATTTCAATATTGCAAATGTATTTTTGGCATTTAATTCTTGTATAACTTTCATAGTTCAAAATCTGCTTTTTACTGTTTTTTATTTCAAATGCTTTAATTTTTTTAACTTTTGATTGCTCTTTTGTTCAGACTTGTAGATAAATTCACCAGATGGCTTTTCAAACTTGTTCTGAAGATCTCTAATATATTTAATATGGTTGTGCAATAAAAAACTACAGTTAAAATAAGCAATTTATGAATGTGAGGTAGTGAACTTAGTGTCTTTTAAAAGGACGCTAAACTTGATGACTGATCCCTTCAACTCTCAGCACTCATGCCTGCTGGAGATTGTTGTCTTGTGGTTTCCTCAAAAAGAGTAGCCATCTGGCATGCATGTAAACAATCTCCCATTATTTTCCTTGTCCAGAGAGATTCCATATTCACTGTTTTTTTGTTCTTTGCCATAGTCATTGTCTCTGCTCTCTCAGGGAGGTATTCTCTCGTAGATGTGTTTAACTCACCATTCCTTCCCTGGAAGTCCATTGATTATGACAGTATGATAGTAACAGAAAAGAAAACAATAAATAAGCAACTTCACCATCAACTCTCAGAGTAGGTTCAGAAAATGTGCATGTATGATTCAGAAATTATGCATGTATGATTTAATGCTCTGAATAATTTGTAATAATCTATAAACCATTCCTCATTATAACCCTACTTGGATATGAACACTTAGCACTTAGACTTATCTACCACTTCATAGTGCTTTACAGCCTTCTCTAAGCGGTTTACAGAGTCAGCCTATTGCTCCCAACAATCTGGGTCCTCATTTTACCCACCTCGGAAGGAGGAAAGGCTAAGTCAACCTTGAGCCTGGTGGGATTTGAACTGCCAAATTGCAGGCAGCCAGCAGTTAGCAGACGTAGTCTGCAGTACACTGCACTCTAATGACTGCGCCACCGAGGCGTATTGAGGAATGAACCCCTGAACCTCTTTGTGTGAATAGTGAAGACAGATTTTGAACATATTTTATTTGTTTTAATCCTCACCCATTTCATGTTAATGTTTCTATTTTACATTCATTCTTGCATTGTAATATTAATATCATTTTAAAAAATATGATTGTAAATCACTTCAAATTATTTTAAAATACTTTTCTACAAGCAAATAAATTAATTGCAACAGGGACATTTACATATTCCATGATGCCATCCAAACAAATGAATATGAGACCTCTGACCCATTCATTTAGCTCCTGCTCACAATTAAAACAACTGTGTTTTGATGTAGGAGTTCACAGTTATATAGTTTTATTGGGACGAATTTATAATTATTTCTGTCACTGTAAATTAATTAAACCAATTCCAAACTTAATTCCAAATATTAAATAAAATGTTTACTACATGATCCAAATTTTATAGGCACAAATGGAAGTTAATAGGGTTAAAATATTAAACCATTTGCCTTCCTTTACAAACAAGGAAACTGCATTTCTTTTATTTCATTATGTTAATGAAATACATGGCCAGGAAAATGTGAATTTATTGTTGAGAACTAAGATAAATGATAACAAATATTCCAAGAGGCTTACACACTGCATACAAAAATGCAACCCTGAGCAAATAGGACCTCAGGGGAAGGCAATAGTATAGGCTGTTATAATGCTATAATGCCTTTTCAGATGTCATCTCCCCATTTCCCTATCACCTCCAATGTTCTTTTATTTGTCACACCATAACACCCTGTCTACAGCTTTACCTGATCTGACATGCTAATTCATAGTCTGTCAGCAGAGTAGAAAGGGGAGAGATGTGTGTATGGGCTCCTTTGCTGCAGAAGATTATTTTCGTATGTATTGTTGCCACAAAAATTGGTAGAAGTTTACATATCAGTGTAAATGAGGATACATGGTAGCAAAGTCACAGTGATAATCCTCAACAAAAACTGCTGCAGTTGTTGTTTTCACCCCACATCTTCTAAGCATTATTCAGAATCTTGTTGAGTTAGACCACGGGTGTCAAACTTGATCATGTCACATGATGTATTGTGACGTATCACAATGTATTTTACCTTTGTGCAGCTGGGATGGGCGCGGCCTGCACATGACACATCCAGCCCATGGGCTGCCAGTTTGACAGGCCTGAGTTAGACAGTATTCTATGCCAATGGCTGCCTGGATGCATTTGGGACTGGAGATAATAATGGCTTTCCACTCTTTTCAATATCTAGTGAGTAAGGCCTTCAGGAGTTGAAAACAACCATCCAAGCTAACAGCCTTTGATAGAGTGATTCAGCATGAGTATGTTTGATCCCCTTTTAAAGTCATCTCAGTTGCTAGCCATGAATCCTATAGTAATTCTTTTAGGACTATCTGTAGAACTTGAGTCTCCTGGCATTTAGTTTTAATGGATGACTATAGAATAGGGGTGTCAAACTCGATTTCATTGAGGGCCGCATCATGGTTGTGTTTGACCTCGGGAGCCAGGGTGGGTGTGGCCAGGTCGACATCACATATGTCAGGGTACCTGTGGTACATGTGGTGGTCTGAGCACTTTGCCAGCAAAAACAGGCTCCCAAGCTCCGTGTTTGGCTGTGACGGCTTCCTGCAACCCTTTCCCAGAGAAAATGGAGCTCAGGAGGACCACCTGCAGCCCTCCCAAGCTCCATTTTCACTGGAAGAGGCACAGCAGGATTTGCTGTTTCTAGGACAGCTCTGTGGGCCAGATCTAAGCACCCTTGGGCTGGATCTGGCCCCCGGGCCTTGAATTTGACACCCTGCCATAGAGATTCAAGGGGAACAAGAACCAGGAAAACAAGAAGGGGAGGGAAAATAACTTATCCCGAGGCATTACTGAGCATTACAGTAAATATAAACATCTCGATAGCCATTTGCAGAACAGAGGGTGAGAACCGTAGTAGGAAGCTTAGAAAATGGGCAGGACAAAATGTTCAATATTTCTTTTTTCTTTTCTTTTCTTTTTAGTTTGAAGGGACGTCTGAGAGATTCCTTGTTGCTATACTAAGCCTAAGGAAGGACCTAAGCCTATGGTTTGATGAATTCTGTGCTTCTGAGTGGCAGGAAAACATTGTTTTAGCAATTCTTATGGGCATTGAGTTATGGGCATTGTAGAATGGCAGCTTAGAGGCTTTGTATCATCCTTGGAGACTTAGGAGTCCCACTTGTACTATAAATGAAAAAATTGCAAAGTCTAGAATCTACTTTTTCAGAAGGAGCTTGTTTCAACAGAAGTAGTTATATTTTTGGTGTGTATATAAGAACATTTGTAGTGCTCTGCTGGATTGCACCGCAGACCCATTTAGTCCAGCAGTCTGTTCTCACAGTTCTCACAACCAGGAAGCCCACTAGTCTCTCAGCAGAGGAAGTCATTGCCATCAAGGCTAATTGCCATTGATCCCAAAGTATTTCTCTTACTGGAATAAAAGGGCATATTAAGGAGCAGGAGTTTACTGTAATGAAGCTCAGCCAGAGTCTTTGCCTGCAGAGACTAATGGATAAAGACAGCTTGAGCCACAAAGTGGGGATGCGGTTGTAAGCCATCCAGAGTTGGTTTTGACGGGTGGCTATACAAACGTTTTTAAGTAATTGAATAAATATGTTAAGAGATTGTGAATTGGTCCTACTAAGATAGTGCTAGACTTATGTATGCTTATTTGGCAATGAAACATTCTTCTTTATATTTCTATTTCATTCATACAAGGCAATAGTTTACAGCAATGGTCTCCAGCTTCAAAATGGCAGGCCATTTTACTTTTTTCACTAAAAAAGGCGGTAGAATTCATTGCAGAACCTATTGTTACCAATAAGATGGTCTTGGGAAAAAGCAAAGGAGAAATGTTATCATTTTTTTGTAAATATGTTGTATATTTGTGGGCACATGCCCTATACTACTAAAAATTCCAAATCTCTGAACTCTCTACTCTTCTGATTTATTTATTTTTATCTGCCAGTATAGTGCACCATGTACATGCTGATTTCATTATATTGTGCATGCATGATTACAGTTCATCTTGTTCATACTCTTCCATCCTCTGTACAATTACTCCACATACACTTTTGAATGCAGATTTGTTGTCATATGCCACCGCAGCCATATCACAGCCATTTGGAAAGGTTTTGACTGCAGGTTAAGGAAGCTCTTACATTTATGGTCATTTGTTTACTTTAAAAAATAGACCCTTGTCTCACCAATTCACTCTCTCAGAAGGAATATATTATGTATCTCCTGTTTCATATAGCACCTGTCAGAGTCCATATACAGATTCATTTATTCAAAGAGCTTGTAAACGACAACAAAAACCATTATGGCATGTTTAAAAATGTATTATCCAGCATATTCATTTTTGCAGTGAGAGCTAGGAAAATAATGGAGAAGGCCCTAAAGACTTCATTCATTCAGTTTCTTACTAGCTTCTGAAAAATCCATTACAGTAACGTTAATTCCTTCAATAAATATTATTTCATCCTGTAAGCACAGATCTAAGCAAGAGTGGAATTGCTAAATTAATTGCTAAAATAAATATTAAACTGAAAAGAAAACATCCAAAGAATTCCCACCTATACAGGCAGTCTCGTCCGATCCCTGGTACATCTACACATTTAGTAATTGATTTTGTGCTTTGATAAGTTAATCAATCAATCAATACACTATAGTGCCATAAATACTTTAATTTCTCAGCATTTTACTAAATTGCAAGTCATATGCTATTTAAAATATTATCTTAATACAAAAGTGAAAGCCAAATGCAAAAGTGAAAGCAATCTTTCATCCACATGAAAATTTATGCTAATGCTGACTCTAACAAAAGAAGAATCAAGTTCTATTTTTATGGACAGCAGAGGAAGTAAAAAAATGAAATACCTATGAAACCAATTGGCTATTCTTAGACACTGCTTCCTTTTCTAATGATGCAACTGAGATTGTAGTGCCCATGCAAGATTTGGCCTTTCATCTCTATTGATTTCTTTGCCATCAGTTTCAGATGAGCATGTTTTTAAATATCAGCATGTTTGTAGTCCAACACCAGCTGGTCAATCATTTTCTAACTAGATATCAGAGATATTTCAGCCTATGTTAGTGTTTTTAAATGGTTTACAATAAAAAAAAATCACTGAAACCACTAGTGTACTCTCTAATTCTCCTATGATCATGTTTGAATTCTGTCAGGAAGCAATTCTTACAACTTCCTATTAAAAATGAACTTATTGATACACAGTTGTTCCTTATCAGTTTTCCAAGTGAGTTCTGAGTATCAAGTTATAGTTGATAACTGTAGTAGACCTATAGTTACAGTAATAGGTGTCAGAATTCAAATGTGTAGGATAAGAAAGGCATAGTGCAAAGCATTTACCCAGATTTTTTTATTTACTAGATGTGATAGGAAAGAGAAATATAGAAATAGTACAGCCATTCTAGATTTGTCATATTGACTAGTTCTGGATTACAATCGTCTTTTTCACATTGATTGACTCATGTTGGTCTAGATCAGGGATGTCAAACTCATGGCCTGCAAGCCAGATGCATCATGTGTTGGCCATACTCCTGTCCAGTTTAGCAAAGAGGGAAAAATCATGATATATCATGTGATGCCATCATGATGACATGAGTTTGATACCTCTGGTCTAGATCTTCAAACCAAGAGAAAAGAAAGTGGATTTGTCTCATTTAACATTGTTGGAAGGATTGTGGTGTCATCCAAATACTACAGACAGGAGTTGGATTCATAAGTGTCATAAATAAAGAAGTTGATCTTGAATAAAATATGCAAGATCTATCACCAAAGCAATGCTGAGGTGGGATAGGGGAAGGGTATGTGAAACATTTAAGTCCACAACAGGCAAATAATATTTGGAATTAGCTCAGGCAGACATTCCCTAATTCCCTAAGAAGGAGGAATAATAATGAGACAATAAGAGTTGCAAGATTTTGTTATTAATGCTAAACTTGGTAAAAATAGTTTCAATTTTTCTTTGGAATTGATTTCTTGGTCTGATTTACCTAGTGGAACAGACATCAGTCTTGTAAGTTTTATTGATGTCAGTGTCAACAAATCAATCAGCAAGGACTGAAAACTTGTTATTGAATTTGTAGGTTTTCCCCCCCTAAAAGCCAGGATAACACAAGCACATTTTCAACTAAGTTTCAAAATGGGTTCCAAAGGAGAAAACAAGATCTTCTACACATACTTTTAAAAGCTATTCTTGTCTACATGTAATATTAAAGGTAGTTTTTTTTCCTGTCAGTAATGTCCGACTTTAGGGCATGTTTCTTGACTGTGGGAGCCAGCATTGTGCAAAGACAATTTCTCTGTTCCTGTGGCTAAAAGCATATGGGATGCTGCTACCTTCCCATTGAAGTGGTACCTATTTGCATTTACATGTTCTCAAACTGGAGTGGTTTCTGGAGAGCTCTCGCCTCACAATAAGGAAGCTGTGAATTCGATCTTAGGTAGAGGCAGATATTTCTCTCTCTGGGCACCCTGAGAATATATCTGCTGAACAAAACTCTGCAATGGCAACAGGAAGAGCATGCAGCCATTAAAACTCTATGCTAACTCCATTCAGTTGCCCAGACTCCACATCACAAGAGATTAGAGAGTCATTAAATGAAGATGATTTACATGTTTTCAAACTGCTAGGTAGGCAGGATCTGGGACAAGTAATGTAAGCTCACTCCATTGCATGGAGCTTGGATCTCGAATCTGGGCTGTCAACTCTCCAGCTGACAAGCTCAAATTACCTTTAATTCGTTGCTTTTTTAACTTTGTTAAATTGAAAAATTCCGCCCCCCCAAATATTAAATTGTTAAAAAACAAAATAATACATTAAAGATAATTGGTTGCATTTGCTTTTTATTTGCACTTTAAATGACTTAATTAACCTAGGTGAAATATTCAGTCTTCTTCAGCCACCTAAAGTCACACTCCAAGCTTGCCAGTCATATAAATTGAATAAATAAATTTGTTCTTGTGATGCATATGGGTTTGTGGCATGTGAATGCCCAATCCATGTAATTGTATTGCTATAGTCAAAGAATAGATGAGAGTAGAAACCAGAAACATAATAGTCTCTTTTTCTACTATGTTCTTAAATCATTTACTAAAACTGTTTTCTGGAAATCATAATTAAAGAATAGAAGGAACAGGGCTTTGTCTGTGGTGATACCTATGTTTTAGAATTCTGTCTAAAGGAAGATAAACTATGCTATGTCATGTCTGACATTAAAGACATGGTCAAAACACGGCTTACTGTGATTTTATGTCAACATGAAGTTCCAATTCCTTTTTTTTAATACCACCTATCCATCCACCCTATTTTTTGCTTTGGTTTCCTGGCTTTGAAAATGGGTGATTGTTGATACTTCTGACTCTTAACTCCCATATTATCTTCCTTATCATTATCTATATAAGCCTTCCTATGTACTATATACCCAGGAAATATTCCTTCCTAACTCAATGGAAGCAAGGAAGATATTTATGCCTGCCACTCCATCTTTCTGATGATCAGAAGTTCTTTGTTCGAGATAAGAATAATAAGAATAATTGCATTCCCCGCCCCCATTCTTCAGCTCTAGCTATTATCTAGAGCTTGCAAGATGATAACAATTCCAGAACTCTCTCACTCTTTCAGATAACACTATCTCTTCTAATCCACCAAGTCAAGAGGCACTCTCTTCTGTGCCTCTTTTTCTTGGTCATCAACCTCTCTTCTATTCTTATTCTACCTTTTCTGCCTTCTCAGTATCAAAATCTCTCACTGCTATTGAAGCTCTATAAGGTGAAGAGGTGGGTTGAGTTTATGAAGAAAGAGAAATAGTAAAGAAGGAAATGAATGCACCTCTCCTACTATCCTCCAGGTTTCTTTCTCCACACTTGATAGAAAACCTGCTATGGCTACTTCCAAGAGGTCAGATTGTGAATGGGAGAAGCAGGACATAACAGATTATAACCATAGAGCTAAGGAGTGACGGTACTGTAAGATATTTGCAGATGAAGCTCATAAAGGACAAAGACTGTTGGAGGAAGAGATGGCGACTCTAGAGGAAGTCAAGTAATCAACTGTCTGCTGCAGAAACACTTGTAATTGTTGGCACAGGACAGTTTGTTTGCCAACATACATAAAATGGGTCACTCCCTTAACAGCATTACCTAGTATGGAACAGTTACTAGCTTAAAATGAACAACTGAAAGCTCAGCTGACACAATTGCAAATATAGGTTGCAATATTAAGCTCTAAATATCCTGCTACAGTATGAAAAAAATGTCATCACTATTGGCCAGGAGTCTGTTCATTTGACTCAATGAAATCTATACATGCGTCTTTGTCCTGAAGACTTCTCCACAGGTGGGTTCCTACTAGTTCTATCCAGTTCTATAGAGTAGGTAGTAACTCTGTGCTGACGTCATGGAGCCAATTCTGTCGGTGGCTCCATGGGCGCTGCCATCTTGGATTTTGCTTCTGCGCATGTGCAGAAGCTAGTTTTTGACTGCCACGCTTGTGCTCGCTCGCACACTTTATGCACATGCTCGAGGTGTGATCCTGAGCGAACTGGCAGTAAGAAGATTCAGAACCCACCTCTGGATTTCTCCTCATACAACTTTAAAATTTTATTCCATATCAGTCAGTTTCAAGCTCTACTGCTAAATTAATTGCTAAATGAATCCCTTGCTGCTTCAAGAAAACTCTTTGTTGGATAATTATAGTGAGTTTGTCGAAAACCTTTTTATATCTGAAGATTGTATCAAATCCATGGCAAACCAGTGCATCAAAGAAGACCAATCCATTATAATGGAAAGACCAATCAGTAACGGAATATATGACTTGACTACAGGTGTTGGCCCAAAATATAAAATAGAATGAGGCTTGCTTAATGGATCAGCTCCAGTGGGATTGCAAGTGGCATTTTAGACACTCTTCTTTGCAAAATAAGTTCTCATTGATAATAAGAAAGCCATAATAGGATGCACTTTACATAGAGCTGCTTCTGAAAACTATTTAAAAGTTTATGCCAGTCCAGAATGTAGAAGCACAGGAAGCATAAGACATGCCATGTTATGCCCATGTAGCACCTCTGCTCCATGAATTCCACTGGTTACCAGTAGACATCTGAGTTCAGTTGAATAACCTGGTTAGTACCTATAAAGTTTTCATGGGATACGGCCCAGTATCTGAGACTATATGCCTTCCATAGTTTCTATCTATCCTGCATGACTAAAGTAACTTCAGAATTCTTGATATATGACACTGACAGTCAGTTATAAAGTGGGGAACTGTGTTCCAAAAGTCCTGGATCAAGAAATGATTGTTAGGTTCTCACATTCCACTTAATGAAATCCTTAAAGTAATTTGAGTCCATGGCCCAAATTACAAAGATAAAAATACATATGCCATAAAACTAGCAAATTCCAAGAAAAGCTCTAAGTGTCTCAGTAGTATGTGGGAGTTCTCTAGACAAAATGGACTATATTATATTTGGACCAATTTGAATTCCTGAAATATAATAGAACATAATACAGGAACATCTTTCTGGCGTAATGTATGGGTTGTTTATTACAAAAGTATTAAAGAACCAGTCAGATCTGATCTTAATGGAAAACAGGATCTTCAAGGTAAATAAACTATCACAAATGTAGAAAGTTAGCACCCAGCCTTCTCCCAGAAAGAGTGAAATATTCTGGGAAATAATAAAAAGGCAAAATATTACATTTTCCCTAACATGTTTCTAAAGACATAAACTCAGAGCTTCAGGTCCCTGACACACACACACACCCAGCAGTTATTTTGAAGAAGACCTTCATCCTCAGGACATAATAGGATTAGGCCTCTACCTGTCTCACCACATGGCACCTGGGAAGATTTCTTCCAACACAAACTTATCCAGAAACATAATGACTAATTTATGAGATACATACATTTTTGAAAGTCAAAAAGCATGGTTGCATACTTTCTGTACTTTGGTGAAACTCCTTATAATATAATATAAGTATTCCTTATAATATAATATTTCCCCTTTGAAGAAACAAAGCCAATTAAACAATTAGTTTGCGCTAAGAACACTAGGTTCTTAAACTAGATCTTGGGTCCAGTCCAGCCAGACTCTACCTACTCTAAGTGCATCTGGATAGATGGAAGAACAATGGGTTCAGAAGGGATCCTCCTTAGTTTCTTGCAATGTAAAGGATACAGCAGCAGATTTGTATATTTAGATTTATAAGATTATTCTATAGTTTTATTATAAAGTAGAATTAGTTTATCAGGTCATATTTCATGACTGGTCTACCCGGCAAGGTTGATATATTTATATAATATTTATTCATTTGTAAATGTACACATTTCTGTAAGTAAAGTATAAGTAACCACTACAATGGTGAAATTCATTTTTTTTTACTACCGGTTCTGTGGATGTGGCTTGGTGGGTGGGGGAAGGATACTGCAAAATCCTCATTCCTTCCCCACTCCTGGGGGAAGGATATTGAAAAATTGCCATTCCCACACCACTCTGGGGCCAGACAGAGATGGTATTTGCTGGTTCTCCGAACTACTCAAAATTCTGCTATCAGTTCTCCAGAACCTGCTGGATTTCACCCCTGCACTACTATCTTTCCCCCAACAATCTCCCATAGTAGCCTTGATCTCATAAGAAGGAAGTATCTGTTTGACTATCTGAGATAACAAATATATTCCATGGTCTAATGCTACATTGGATTTTGGGAGGGAGGGCAAGATAGATTTATTGGACACAAAATCAGATATTTTTTTTATCAAAGTGCTCTTTAAGATACACTTCCTATAAAATTTATTGGAAGTGCTATTTTGTATGTTGAAAAATAGAGAAGAAGCATTAAGCTGTAAACCTAAAACAAAGCAGATGGTAAATCCAAGCATGTTTCCTTCTTCTACTTCTTCTGAATATCTCATTCTTCAGCTAATTATTTTGGGGCACGGTAGGTGAGATATGGGGAAAGCGCCTGCATGTAATGTATCTTTTAGGATTGTTAGAGATGATACTTACGTTTGCACCAAGCAAAATACAAAACTAACAGACTTTGGTTTCATACAATATTTGTATTTATGCAGAGAAGGATCATGCTTCAAATATTTTAATTTTGTTCATTGCAAAATAAAGATTTCAGAGATTATAACTGAATATATTTACAAAAATTTGATTATTCTAATATTTTCCCCATTACTAGTCAAAAGAAAAATCTCATTAATGTAAGTAGAATTGGCTCACACTCAGAAATGTAAGCAGAAGTTAAAAAAAAAGCTAGAATCAAACAACTGTCAAATAATGTGCTTTATTTTGAGATCAAAGCTGTATTAAGGGATTTCTTGATTAAATTCTCTGCCCCAGTTATTTTAATGGCCAGCTTATATCTATACTCAGTGTAGCAAAAATTCCTTCATTTCAGCTTCTGCAAATTCATGAAAATGCATGCTTCAGGAAGTTGTTTTTTTAAATAAAAAAAAGTCTATCAGATCTTACTAATAAGTAAGGCACAGTTGCTTAACTTAGCCGGTTATGATCTCATTTCTCCATCAAACGATCATAATAATCTAATTCCCTTTGGATGCAAGCACTGCAAAGACTTCATATTTCTTTTAAAACTTTGCAGTCTTAATATATTCCTTTCTCTTTTTTTAACAGCACACTGTTCCAGTTAAATTATGTATAATGGAAATTACTGAAAATACGCATCTGCGTTCTTAAAATAATCAAACATAACAAAAGCATAGATGACAATTCTGCAAACTATTCATATAGATGCTACCATTTTCTTTACCCAATCTATATGTAAATCTTTCCATATTTCTTACAGTGATTGTACCATAATTATAAATGCCTGCACTATATTTTGCTGTTATTTTTGAAATATTATGAATAGTCTCATAATCACTATACAATAAAGTGCACTAGCTGTAGCTTGCTTTCAAATCTCATTATAAACTGATAATATATTTAACATTATGTTTAATTTCTATAGAGATACTGAACCCTTGAAAACACATTTCCATATGAAAATATTTCATAGGATTTTTTAAAACAAGTACTCTAGTTATTCTGTGTAAAGTACAGAAAGCAGAGAAAGCCTGCTCTACTCATTCATCTTAATTGATTCTTTCCTTCACTGTCTTCTGTTACTTTATATCATCTGTTTCTCGGAAAAGATTTTTATTTATTTAAAAGTTAGTGATTGAGTGACAGTTTTCATGTGTAACACTTTTCATTTTCTACAAAAAAAATGAAGTTTCTTTCATATATCTAGTTTTGAAAATATTATAAGAATGTAGTAGGAACAGCAATATTGAATTCAACCAAGGTCATTCTAATCCAGCATTTTGTTTATCAAAGTGGCTAGCCAAATTTCACCAAGCAACTCATAAGTACAAGATGGGGACAAATCATTCTTCCCTTATTGTTCTCCTGGAATTAATATCTGGAAGCATGCTACTCACAGCCAGAAGATAATATTGACTTTTAAGGCTAATAACTTTTAATAGACAAATCCTCCTTGACTTTGTTCTATCCATTTTCAAATCCATTTAATTTAGTAACCAGCCCCTCATAACGTAATGCATTCTAAAAGTGTATTGCATGCTGTATGAAATGTTTTCTTTTGTGCATTCTAAATCTTCCAATTAATATTTTTGGACAGCCCGGTCACTATTTTATATTTTGTAGTTTATATTTATTTAAATGTATATGCCATTCATCTCACTGTTGCAGCATCTTTGGCTGCTTTACAAAATGATAAAAATGTAATGCAAATAAAGATTTAACAGAGACCTAAAGACTGAGGGGAATAGGGGAAATATCTTCTTTCTACCCTGCCAGCCACCACCAGCATAGAGGATCCCTGCCAGGACTCCAGGCCATCCAACATACCAGCTTCCAGAAGGCCAGGAGGATGGGGGTGGACCTCATGTCCAGAAGGAGAATATTCCAGAGGGTGTGATGTTACCCAGAAAGAAGGAAAAATAATAACATAAAGAATGTTATATTCTGAAAGCATTTTGATCAATTGAGAAATCAATTTTAAGCAGGCATTCTCAAATAATTTTGATCAAAAATGTTTGCACTTTGTTTAAAGATTTATGGAAATTCAGAAACTTCTGAGCAGGGATTCAAAATAAAATACATTTAATTAATGTTTAATTTAATGTTTAATAATTTAACAACTGGTTTGCCCAGGGTCAAGTTGGCCGTCATGGGAGGTGTGGCCCATCCCCGTCCTCCAGCTCTGCTGCATAGGTTGGCCTCCCACGATAGCCAACCTGACCCTGGGTGAACCAATTGTTAAATTATCCTCTCTGCTATTGAAGTGAATTCTGGGCACTGTGCTGCAATGGAGAAAAGGGAAATGGAGTGGCAAGCATGAGGGAAGGAGGAGGAGCAGGGAGAAGAAAGAGGGAAAGAGACCTTCTCCTTCCCTCGCACCAGCCACCTCGTTGCCCATTTCTCCATTGCAGCACAACAGCTTGCTTGTCCCATCCACCACAGTCCAGATGCCCTTACTTCCCTCAAGGTTTTCTTTGCCTACCTGATTTTGGTCCGTCACGTTTCTCTATCACATTTCTTGTCCATGTGTAGGGAAACAAATTTGGAGTAAAAAAAATCAATAAATTCCAACTTCACGAGATCTTTTTTTTCTTTATCTTTTAGAACAGCTCCTTACCTGACTTATGGTCATTAGCAACAGTCATTCCTATCTTCAAAAAGGAAACCACAGCCTAGTTGAGAATTACCGACCAATCTCCCTTTGCTGCATCACCTGTAAAGTCATGGAATCCATCATAAACCAATCCATCACCCTCCACTTAGAGACAAACAACCTACTCTCTAACAAGCAATTTGGTTTCAGGAAAAAATTGTCCTGTAATCTGCAACTCCTACACTGCAGAAACATCTGGACCACACAACTTGACCAGGGTAAAGCAATAGATGCAATTTACATAGACTTCTGCAAAGTCTTTGATTCAGTAGTACACGACAAACTACTGTTAAAACTAAGCTCTTAAGGTATTTCCGGATTCCTGCACAAATGGATAGCTGTGTTCCTGTCAAACAGGCAACAAGTAGTCAAAATAGGGAGCGCTCTACCAAACTCTGCACCTGTTAATAGCGGTGTCCCCCAAAGCAGTGTATTAGAACCCACACTCTTTCTGCTTTACATAAATGACCTTTGCGATCATATTATAAGCAGCTGCGTCCTCTTTGCTGATGACATAAACTACTACATAAAGCAGAAAAACGTGGGTTAGACAGCAACACCACTAGATGGATTTGAAACTGGTTGACCA
>JANHFT010010549.1:0-12735 GCA_032467955.1 Pseudoxenodon macrops | reverse complement strand
TGCAGAAAATACGACTTCAGCAACAGAGTGGTCAATGCCTGGAATGCACTACCTGACTCTGTAGTTTCTTCCCCAAATCCCCAAATCTTTAACCTTAAACTGTCCACTGTGGACCTCACACGTTTCCTAAGAGGACCCTAAGGGGGCATGCATAAGCACACCAGCATGCCTACCATCCCTGTCCTGCTATCCCCATTGATATGTACTCATTTTATGTGTTCATGGCCATGTTATACTCATTTATATCCATTTATTTGTACCAGTCTCATGAGATCATGTCCATATCTGTACTAATACCTGCTACCTTGTACATGTTGACAAAATAAATAAATACAAAATAAATACAAAAATACACTGGGTGTATTTTATGAATTGCATAGCTAAATGTGCTAAATATCACTTAACACATTTCCAAGACAAAGAAAAGTGTAACCAAGCTCTTGGAAACAGTCAAATACAGCTGTTAACACTGAAGTAAATAGTGCAATAAATGGCCAAAATTGATATGCATAAAGATTCCCAGAGGATATACTTTTTCAGCAGAACAACAACTTCTTAAGGGATCTTGATTTTATTTCGTTTCTTAATTTACAGTTTGCATTTAGAAATCAACTTATTTTCTTATGATAATACTAAATCATGCTGCTTTGTCAGTCTTTTCCTGGATGGCACCAATATTTTATTTCTTCTTCTAATGTTTATATCAGCTGCAGATGTGCACAGTATGAAAATTAAGCCAAAGGTGTACACACAAACCTTTCTCTCCATGGGAACAATCATGTTTCCTCAACAGAGATTCACTGGAGATTTCTGTACTCCCATCTCATCTTCAACTTCCTTCTGCTGAGTGCTCCACAGCAGGATGCTCTTTGTAGCATTTGCTGGCCTAGCAGAAGCCTTGATTTGACAGAGGATGTTCATATCTTGGCTCTTAAATTGAGTCAGTTTCTCCTTCCTATGGCATTTCCATGTGGGTTTTTTTATTTATTTATTTGTATTTATTTATATCTTTCTTAAAGCACGACTCTGAGTAGCTCACAATCACAATCACATTACAAAAACGATTTAACCATAAAAACAAAAGCTAAAAACTCTGTGCCTCAGTCATACTCCCAGGATGTCCCAACAACCATCTGTGGGCTCTATATCACTCAACCCAGGTGCCTGGGTGAAGAGCCAGGCAACTCATAGATTAGCACTGCACTCCAGCATTCCCAAGCATTTATCTGAGTTGGGCAGTTGAATGTTGAACCAAATTATCCACTGTCATTTGCAGGGGGGGGGGGAATTCTGCATCTTTCCTATCAGTTCCAATTCAGTCTGTTGGAATAAAATTTGCTTATGGAATTGCTTTCAGAGGAAAAGTTTTGAAAATTTCATGGTTGGAATGAAATGGCCAAGAGGTATGTTTTGTTAGTTTTCTTCTCCTCCCTTCTCCTCCCACTGCCATACTCTCATCTTTCCATTAGTTTGCTGCTTCCCTTCATCCCATACTTTTATTAAATCCATGCTTCCATTAAATGGAAACACCAGGAGAACACTCTGTCCTTTGGCTTTTTCAGTAGCTGTACTACCAAAGCCATTAACGAGAGGCTCCCCTGAGGAATTTCTTCTGTTCATTAAGACATTTAGGGCAATTACTCTTTGGACAAATTTGTGATCAGCTCTAGGATTAATAGAACACTCTTGCCAGTTTTTCCTCTTAAGTTCAGTTCTGTTCCCTGCATGGGGAGTGTACACATATCATTAATACTGTATCTGAAAATTTGCACCCAGTTCTTGTCTGTGTACGGCTGCAGTACACTCCTCTACAAAATCACTCTGTGGGGATATTACTGATGGGAGTGAAAGGAAGAACAAAAGAGAACAAGACAAAACAGCAAATATAACTGCTTGTTGGTAGTGTTTTATGAGGCCTTGGTGATTGGGAGAACAACATCTAATTAGCTTCATACCCTTATGGGGAAATACAGCTTTCCCTTCCAGCATTACCTTTTGTTTGATTTTCTTCTGTAAGAGCAAAATATTTCAGAGAACCATTTAGAGAAATTAGCAGCAACAAGCTTTTACTCACATAAACATTATGCTCAGTTACCTGTAGCTGTTTCTGACAAGTATATATCGAGATAACATATGGAGACATTACATCTGGTACCGAGGCAACAAGTTGGCTTTGTGAGATAGTGTCAATGGAGTTAATTGGTTGTTTATACATTAGCGATTCATACATAGCATCTAAGCAAAGGAAGGAGATGGCTGGGTAGCTTTACATATTCAAAGTAAAAGAGATTTTAGCTTCAGTTATCCAAGTGTTTTATTACTAATAGGCCCCTTCTATTAGACTACTGCTGAAGTTAATGGTGGGATACAGAGGATGGTGTTTGATGGATGAGATTACCTCTGCTGGGCTTACTAATTAAGGTTCTTTTGACTTCACTTCTTTGGAAATTGGATATGCCTACATGGAGAACTTTTATCATGTGCTGACTTTCCCATTATATTCTGCATGCAGTGTTTACTCAATTTAATTGTGGTCCAAATGTTCTTAGGCACATGCTGAGTATATGAGAAGAAGATACCCTCGCTCCTATCATTAGCCTTTTAGCGTTCGTGTGAACAGACAGCTGGCTATTGTTAAATGTAAAAGTCCGATTCACTCTTTTCCAGTCAGGAAGATGAGGTGGATGCAACGAACGGAATGAGATGACAGGAGACAGGCTGATGGGAAAGGAGGTCCTTTATTTTGGAAAACAGAGGCTGCAATGACAACAGCGCTGAGTTCCAGATCAGCTGGCAAAATGGACTGGTAAATAGAATGATTTTTATACATCCCTGGACTTTTGTAATTAAAATGTATGGGGGGTTTGTGTGCCTGATTGTATTAATAGTGTGTTTTTGGTGTTCTAATCATTCCTATCTGGTGTCCCTAGTGGTGGTCAAGGTCAAGGCTATCCATAGGGAAAGGTGGGGAATGTAGATCCTGTGTGGCTTTGTTTTTTTTAATCTTGATGGTTTCTGCCTCTATAACACCAAATGCAAAAGTCGGGCCTTGTTACAATTGCAATGACATTTGTTTCCATTGACAGAGTTTTGCTTAAGGTTACCGGCTGGGAGGCAGTGATCATCTAATTTCTAAGTCTGTCCTTTTCTTCCCCTTTTTTCTGGGGGTCGAGAGAATGAGGAAGTCTCATAATTCTTTGTACATGTACATACTAATTGTGCTTTAGAACATACAGGAGGTGTGAGAGTCTCAAAAAAAATATCTTAGGACCATAAGCTAGTAAAAAAGAAAAGAAGTCAGCGGTAACCAGTCCTTTGTTGTAGTCAAGAAGACTCAGTGGATGAGGGTCAATATAACCAGCTCTACCTGACTCTACTCAACTCTAAACAATTTTTCCTTATATGTATTTTGATTCTCCCCACACTGAGTTTATTCAAAGAAAGAACGTATGTCTAACCTAACCTCCCATTAGGAAGTCTTAAAGGGGCTTTTAATAAATCATAAATGGTGTTCTTTTTCTAAGTCCAATTGAAATATAATTATTTTGCTCTTACAGAAATGTATCATGATTGATTGTTATGGGTATCTGCAGGGATTAGGGAGGAGGCAGGGGAAACAGCTACAATGGGATATATGATTATAATATGCATGATTAACATACTGTGCTATGACTCACCTGACCATTTTTCTTGCTTTGTTCCATGACAGAAATACAGTGGAGAGGTTTCAAGGAAGCATTGTCTATTATATGGCACAATACCATTTTTCTAAATCGGAACACTTCCCACAATTTGTTAAGAATATTTTCATGTGGATCAAAGTCAGATCATGGGTTCATCTCCAATATTGTCTACACTGAATGACAGCAGCAATCTAGGAGTTTTTCTCTGGCTGATCTAGAAGGCCAGAGATTAAATTTAGGGTCTTTTACATACACAACAGGGTTTCTACTGAAATTTGGCTTTTCTCTTTCTCGTGAAAATGCTGCTGAAGACTCTGTGGAGGAAAGTCATTAAACCTGTTACGAATGGCTTTTGCTGCTGGAATGGGAAGTAATGCATACATTTATCCAGATCTTGGAGCTCGCTTTATTTTCACTACAGCTGCCATTTGGTTCATAAACTAATGTAAGACAACTTTAGTAGTATTGCATTAATTATAAGAGCCGTGATGGTGCAGTGGTGAGAATGCAGTACTGCAGGGCTAACTCACTGCTCATTCTAGGAGTTTGATTCTTACCGGTTTAAGGTTGACTCAGCCTTCCATCCTTCCAAGGTTGATAAAATGAGGACCCAGATTGTTGGGGGAAATAGACTGACTCTGTAAACCGCTTAGACAGGGCTGTAAAGCCCTTTGAAATGGTATATATGTCTAAATGCTATTGCTATTAAAGCTTTTCAGATTGCGTATTTTTGGAATTTAAGATTAGGAACTCCACAATTTGAGTTGCTTTTATGAATCTGCATAAAAAGGAACAAGTAACAGTGGAGGTTCTCTGCCACTGGTTCCTAATTGTTGCAAGTTTGATATCATCTGCATGCAATGGCAGGTGAACTTAAGCATATTTAGAAACTTAAATATTTCCAGTGTTTTAAATTAGACATGGTATTAATTAGAGTCTTTGCTGCTTCTATAACTGTCCATTGACCAAAACTACTCAGACATATCAACAATACAGGTAGTCCTCAACTTACGACCACAATAGACCCCAAACTTTCTGTTGCTAAGTGAGACATTTGTTAAGTTTGTTTTGTCGCATATTACAACTTTTCTTGCTACAGTTATTAAGTGAATCACTGCAGTTGTTAAATTAGTTGCATGTTTGTTAAGTGAATCTGGCTTCCCCATTGACTTTGCTTGTCAGAAAGTCACATGACTAATTTATGACTGCAACCGTCACAAATATGAGTCAGTTGCCAAGCATCTGAATTTTGAACATGTGACCATGGGGATGATGCAATGGTTATAAGTGTGAAAAATGGTCATAAGTCCCTTTTTTCAGTGCCATTATAACTTCAAACGGTCACCAAATGAACTGTTGTAAGTTGAGGACTACCTGTATAAGGAAAGAGAACAGTATTTATTCAGTAACCTTATTAGAAGTACATAATTAATGAAAATAGATTTAAAGGGCAATATATATGTAGTGTCAATCTCAGAATAAGAGAAAGGGAATATTGACTGAGAAAAATAAGGAGCTTACATTTTTACTGTTTGAAATAAAATTAGACTAGAAGGAGGATATCTCATTTTACAGGAGAAAAATATATCTTAATGTCAGTTTATAACCTAAATGGATCTCAGAAAGCTTTCTTTGGAAACTTATTTACCAAAATAGATTCTTTTAGAGATGCATTGATTGTAGTAGGAGACATGAATGGGGTAATGGATAGAAGTTTGGGTTCATCATGAACATTTTACCAATTACACACAAAGTGGCTTTAAAATAACATTATTGATATTTAGAAGCAGGAAAATGGGAATATGAGACATCAGAGATTTTATTTTGTACCTTACTGTTCATATTAAAGGATTGGTCCTTTGGAAACAAAGAAAACTGAAATAATAAATAGCAAATCTGATATATTTTCACATCATGCTTCCGTTACTGGCAGGATAAAAGAAGAATGATAACTGAAATGTAATATCCAAAATAGAAGGACTTTTGAGCCATTGAAAACTCCTAAAAGAGCTTCAGTGGATATGGGAATTTACCTCAACAAATGCCGGGTAAGGACAGCAGGGATTAAGTAACATCCCTTTGCCTCATGTTTACTGTATATATATCAGGAAATCTTCAGATCCAACTCCCTATTTTCTCTAGTGAAAAACTCCAAGATGTAATTCAAGAAACGTCAGAGTGATAATATTATAGGCTGATAGATATAACTGTTTTTTATCACAGAATAGCTGAAGCTTCTAGTGCTGCATCTAAGAACATAAATGTCATGCTAGTTTAAACCAGTAGTGGATTAAGATTAAGATGCTAATGATGGCATTTCACTGCTGTGAGAGGGTGACTGAGCTCCAGGGAATAACTCTACTCACAGAATATTTTATTTCACCATATTGGTTTCTATCCTCTGTTCTCCCCTTTTTATCTTTCCTACATCCACCCATTACTCATTTTTTCCTTGTAAATTTGGTTCTCTTTTTCTACCCACCAAAGAATAGCAGTTTGAGAGGAAGAGTTTATCTAACAGAAGACATTCCAACTTTTAAGTTCAACTGTTCCAGTTAAACAGATCAGGCAACAAATTCTTGAAATCCCGGTCCGACCTAACTTTTATTTCAAAGCTACAACAACAGAATGTGGCTGGATTTGGCTAGCTGTCACATACCGGTAGATGGAGTCAATCTGCTATCACAGAAGAGGGCAAGGAATTTTAAGGAGCAAAATAAAATGACAGTGCAAACCCCATTGTAGGGTCTATGTGTGAGAGCCAATTAAGGGAGAGAGTATAATCAAACTAAAAATAGTGACGAAAAATAAAAACAGAAAAAAATATACCACAAAATAAACACAAGGAAATAATTCTTCAGAGAGTGTTATAAACCTTTATAAATACGGCACACCACAGCTTTATCCTACAGCTACAAATAACATATTTCTCTCTCTCTGGTTCAGGAGCCCAGCTTATCATTCTTTTACTTGGGGCCAATAAACAAACCATCCTGCCTTAAATTCCACACTAGAATGGAGAGGAATAGTTTTCAACTGAGGGTAGTTGTTTTTTTTAAGACATCTGTACAGATTCTTATTTAATTTTCTGGAAATAATTGTTCACGTATTTATCATTTAAAGTGTCATTTATTTATACACCTTTCTCATCCTGTTTCTTCTGTTCAAATCTGTTTTACAGGTTTTAAAGCACTTTGAAAATATCCATGTCGTTGCTGTAAGGCTGGGCATCCCACAATTTGTGAGCTGAATGGGAGAAAGCTGACCTCTCTGACTGTTAATGTCCTCAGTAATGCCACTCCTGAAAATTCTAATAACTAGAAAAGATAATGTGGTTATTTGTTTTGAGATTCATTTATTAAATTGACAGGCTGTAAGCTGTTCAGGGTTTTAAAGGATAAAACTATCACCTTGAACTGAAAAGCAATTGGCAGCAACAGCAAGTATGATCATGTGTGTGTGTGTGTTGTGTGTCCATACTGTATATAAAATACAGTTTCATTCCATTTAATAATTCTCTTTATTCTAACAATGCTGGAAAGAAACTATAGGGCTGCTGCTATTTATCTAAAAATACCTATGGGGCTCAGAGACATGTCGATAAATAAAGATGAAGTTAAAAGTCTGGCATCTTGCTTTGCAGAATATCCAATTTATTATTATTGTGGCTGGTCGCACAGTGAATTAATTGTTTGAACTGGATTTGGCAATTTTATCTACTTATTGAATCTTTCCCAAGTACCTGAGATAAGGCAGATGCTTTTAACAATATTAAAGATATCGTCCCAGGATGCAACCTCTTCCAAGTAATGCTGCCTCTTGCATATGACTGATGGTGATTTTTGCCTTGATAACAGACCTATAGACAGCAGAATAAAAGAAAAAGAACTGGATGTCTATGAAGATTTTTAGTCATCAAGGTTATGGTTGTCCCAAAGGTGTTTCCTCAAGAGCCAACTGGACTTTCTTGTTTTTCTTTGAAGACATTTTGCTTCTTATCCAAGAAGCTTCTTCAGTTCGGACTGGATGGTGGGGAATGGAAGGATTTATGTTCCTTGCAGACAGCTGATCATTTGCAATCCCCTAGTAGCCTCAACAACTCTCTAAAACAATGCACTATTTAAATGTTGTGTCTTCCTTGTTTCATCATGGCCCCATGTGACAATGAAAGGCCAATTGAAAGCCACCCAGAATCCCTGTGAAGTCAGGTGGCAACAAGGCAAAGGAAAACAAACAAATTGAAGGGACATTCCTGCTTCTTCACAATGAGCAATGAAATGTCGGAATTCTTTTGGAAGTGTGATATTTGAAATAAACAGGGGCTATTGAACTAACATGGAAAAATGTACTTTAGAAGTGAGCAGAAAGATGTACCCTGACACAAGTGTGACAATGAGTGGAGATTTAATAAAGTACAATCTTGTGTTTTTATAAATGGATTACTGGCCCATTTTGGGTATGGGGCAAATGATAGTGCATATAAATGCAAAGATAGCCTGTCTACTACATCTTGCACATAGGAATAGTTTGGCTAGCCTGGTCTTAAGTTACCAATCTTTAACTTTTAAAAGAAATTATTGGAGAAGCAATTTGTACATTAATTGTACTTCAACCCCTGCATTATAAGGACCCTGAATCAAAGCCTTTGTATTTCACCAATACTGGGTACAGCCATACGGTCACATTAAAGTGCCAGTCCTTCAACTGGCATAAAAGTAGTCTGAAGTAAACCTGCCCTGATTTCTTATCCTTCTTATCCTTATCCTGTTACATAACAAGGCCAGCAACTGGGGCTTTTCTAAGTTATACACGACAAGTAAAGAAAAGAAACTGATGTTTTCCTCTGGTTCAGTTTCTCTCTCACTAAATGTTCCCTGCCAGCTGTAAAGTAGCCACTTTCCCTAATATGGGATGGGTTGGGGAGAATGTAAGCAATGTTTAGTCGCCTGTTAAGTTGCCCAACTAACAGTTTGAAGACAGGACAACATTCTGAGCCAGTGACCTGTTGATTGGGCTATTTCTGCAGATGGGTTTAGTGCTTTTCTGAAAGGACACTAAGCTTGTGTCCAAACAGCATGATTGACAGGTTAGAAGTATAAAGAATGTATTCAAAGTAGGAAGGAGAAGTCATTTATAAACACATTCGCTCTTCAAACAGCAATACAAAGGATTTGCAATGACTTTATTTCTGTCCTTGCGGCCGAAAATATATGGATGGCTGTAGAACTAGAATGGTGCCATAAAAATAAGGCACATGAAACTGCTTGTTGGTCAGAGCAGTAGCATACACATTGATGACAGAAACAATAATATGGGGCTGGTAGAAGCTGGCTGTCTTTTCCAGTTTAAATTGATATATTGTGAAACACAGGACTAGCACTCTCTCTCTCTCATTTACACACTCTCTCAAACATACATCTAGAGCGCCTTCAAAAGAGACCACAGACTACAGTTTACAAATTCCCAGTCAGACATTGCATAGGCAATACCTTTAGTGAAGCCATGTGTCCCATCTCACCTGCCCCACAAGCCCTAGAGGGCAGTTTCCATAATCTGAAGAGAAGAATGGGAAGGGACTGCAAGTAGCCTAATGTGGCCAACAGTATAGAAGGCGGGCAAATCCCATCCCTGTGTTAGTAATCATATCATTAATGAAAGTTGCTGGTTTGTATCTATGTCAATAATGTTTTCAAGGAAAGAGAGCCTTGAGAAATACAACTAGAATAGCTAAATACACACTTTAAACTGTCTCAGCTGTGGGCTGAGAATAAGATAAAAGCAGCATGCCGATGTGGCATACAAATTACCAGTAGTTTCAGAACATATTCATGATATAATTAGGAGGACATGAGGATAAGCCTCAAATAATGTTTAAGGGAAACAGAGGGTCAAAAAGAACCCATTACACTGAGAATAATGAAATAGAGTGTAGACTATTGTGAGCCACATAGAGTCTCCTACTGGGGGAGCATACTAATACTGTAGTATAAATAAAATAAAAACCATGATCAAGTGCAGTCCAATTCTAAGCAATTTGACTCTGAAAGCGGAGTCCAGTAAAATAAAGTCCGTGGCCTTTGGGGAGATTTTTATACTACAAGGGATTTATCCTTCCAAAGTCAAAGGCAAACTCTGGCATCACAGAGCAAAATCATTCCTTCTTGTTTCCTTATACCAATCTCAGTAGTTTCTTCTTCCTGATATCCAGAATATCTCAGAAAGAGGCAGATAAGCAGAGATTTAAAGCCAAGATTTTCTCAGATTTGCACCACATTTCCAAACCACAGGAAATTTTAGACTAGCCATTCTGCTGCTCTGAAAAAAAACAAATATTTTTAACATATGAAACAGGGGACCAAAAGGACTACATGGGGTCCTCAATTTATGACTGTTCATTTAACAATGGTGCAAAGTTACAACAGCCTCAGAAAGAGTGACTGATGACCCATCCTTAAAGTTACGACTCTCACATCACTCTTATGGTCATATGATCAGGTGTTTGACATATGACTCGCATTTGTGAGAATTGCAACATCTTGCAGTCATGTGATTGTAATTTTCAACCTTCCCAACCAGCCTTTGACAAGAAAAGTCAATTGGGGAAGCCAGAGTCGTTTAACAACCACAATAATTTGCTTGATGACCAAGGTAAAAATGTTCATAAAATTGGATTCAGTCACATGACGGGCATTACCAAATGCATCAATTTACAATGGAAATTTCTATCCTAACTGTATTCATAAGTCAAGGTCTGCCTGTAAATGTTGCTCCTTCTTCATTTCTAGCTATTACTTTTTAGCACAAGGAGAGCTCTGAAGAAGTTAGGCTGAACTGTTAGTCTCTCAATGGAGCATGTAAGAGTTGTACCTTTATGTGCTCAGCAGAAATGCAATATAAATGGGATGGGAGCTTTAATTTGCTTGGGTCAATTTAAAATAACCCATAGGCTAGCCAACCAAATGATGGGACAAAGTACCTCATAATTACAAATCTCATATTGTTGTTTTCCCCAGTATATACTATAGAATTCATCCTCCTTAATTGCTTTAAGAATATAAATGTCAACTGGGAGGGATGTTCTGCTTATCACTAGGATTTTCAGCTAAACCGTATTCAACAAGATCTCCATTTCAGCTAATTTATAAGCCTGGGAGGCAGGGGGAATATGAAACTAGCAGAAAAGATGCACACAGGTTTTTTTTCCTTCCCAGATGTGAATAATCCTATGCAAAATGCTTTCTGGCTCATGTAGTTTCTCTAATAAACCAGATGTCCTGTGAATAAGTCCTTGGGGCCTAATATGCTAATATTGATGGTTCCGATGATCACTGAACCTTGGTTTTCTCTAATAGCATCTACCTTCATTAGCTTCTATTATCTCTATATGAAATCAGATTTTAGCCATGAAATCAGATGTGCAGAATGCAGTGAATATCAAGAGTTTAATGGCCTGCCTTTCAATAAATTGAATTTAATCTGTTTTTTTTTTAAATACTACCATGATTCTTTCAAAAGGCCAAAAGATAATGGGACCACAGTGATAGAACATTTCATGATTACTATAGCCATTGGAAACTAATGCACTGATTAATTAATCCCTTGAAGCATACCCACTTAATCTCAGTGCATGCAGAGAACACCTTATCATTACTACCTCTTGAACCAGTGTTTTGATTCAGAAGTAAGAGAAAAGCAGACTAGGAAAAGAAATAGAGGCACCATACAGTGAGTGGCTGAAATAATTCTATATTTAAGTCTCTCAGGACTAACAGACCTGGGTTGCAAAAGCAGGGTTATTAGAAAAATAGAGTTGGCAGATAACTTGTAGGCCTGTGATGGCAAATCTATGGCACGCGGGCCAGAGGTGGCATGTAGAGCCCTCTCTGTGGACATGCACATTGTCACCAGTTGCTTTTCCAGGTTCTGTTGTGCGCATGCATGCCGGACAGCTGGTCCGGCACACATGAGTGTGGTGGGCAGCTCTCTTTCAGGTTCCAGTGCATGCATGCACGCTGGTCACCTGGTCTTTGCACAAAGACCATCTGATTGATGCACAAGCGTACACTGGAACACAGAAGAAAGCAGATGGCCAGTGTGCATGCACATGACAGAACCTGGAAGAGTGCATGCGCATTGGCCAGCTGCTCTCTTACGGTGTGCATACATGCATGCATGCACTCCAGTTTCAGCACTCAGTGCCAAAAAGGTTAGCCATCACTGTTATAGGTAATCCAGTCCAACCCCTTGCTCAGTGCAACATCAACTAAAGCATCAGACTCACAGCGTCACATTGCCGTCATGTGACGTTTCACAATATTTTTCATATTCATGGATCTGGGGTGGGTGGGCATGGCCTGTGCATGATGCATCTAGCCCGCAAGTGCCAGTTTGAGTATCTACTACATGACAACAAAATCTTTTCTCATAACGCAAGTTTTTGAACGCAAGACAATAACTGCAGCCAGTAAAGAATGTAGCAGTTATTTACTTACCGTATTTACCTTCTTACTCAGGGTCATAGGCTTCTTCAATTATGAACAAACCCTAAGAGGTTTACATTCCAAATTACAGTAGAAACATCTTGAGGAGCCAAATCTTAATGGCTTTCCAAAACTTTGCAAGGATGATTTAAATTTAAATTCAAGGAAGACGCTGTTGCAACATTTTATACAAATGCTTTTAAGACACACGTAATGCTGGTTTTCCATTCACCTCAAATTGTTTAGCTACCTATGTATATATTACAGGTTGATCGTCATGGTTTTAATAATGCCATTCAAGTCCCTGAACAGTTTTGGAGTCTAATATTAATGAATGAGTTTGTATTTGGTCAAAGGTTAACATTTTCCGGATGCAGCTGGAGAAACTCTTTTTTTTTTTAAACAAGTTTTTATTTTCCATAAAATTAATTTTTACATTTCATTTCATATATAACATTTTACATATCATAATACAAATTTTTCCATATTATCTTTCCCCCCCCTTATATCATTTTCATTTCTTCACATCTTTTATTTTGCCAGGTCCCTTTCCTACCATCCCCACTATCCAA
>JANHFT010010548.1:3114-14061 GCA_032467955.1 Pseudoxenodon macrops | reverse complement strand
TCAGTGTGACTTCTGCTGTTGAATCATATGAGTCGGGTGTGTGTCTTGACCTCCGCCGAACCCGCGAGACTGACTCATCGAACCCCTGGGGTTCGATTGAACCCAGGTTAAGAACCACTGCTTTAAGTGGTGCCTTATTGCATTATATTATATATGTCTCTGTGCTTTGCAAGAAACCACAATTTTTACTAGCAGCAGAAACAAATTCAGAAGCATATCATTTGCCTCTTTCTTTTGTTTTGGTCATTTCAGTTTGCACTGAAAGCATTTCATAAGCAAAATTAGTATTTTGAGGCTGAATTTCCACCTCTTTTCTCATCTTATTTGTTTTACTGCCATCTAGATGATACCTTGTCACCATTAAAAAGAAAAAGAAAAACTTAAAAATCCTCCTTGGCAACAATAATTCTACATAATGAGATGTTAGACAGACAGAACAAGTCTGAGAGTACAAATGCAAGTAAGCATCATCTATTAGGAGAAAGTTACACAGTAAAACCTGCTGTTTTGCTTAAGTAACATACTTACATACACAGTTTTCCTATAATATACAACTGAGAATTAATAAAGAACTACATTTTATTTTTGCTGTACATCATTATCATGTTCCAAAAAGATTTGGCCAGGATTAAAATGATAGAGTTTGCAATTTTCATCAAAGCAATATTGTTTTTCTGAAGTAATAACGAGTGAGAATGGTAGGTCAGTTGTCTTACTATTTTGGAAAAAATAACTTCCCAAATTATCTGAATGCACATAATGTAACTGATAGCCTTGAGGGACAGGTTGTCTACTTCTTTTCACCTTCAGAAGCTGATAGTTATGATGTTTGACTTATAAGAATTGAAAATGATACCATGAAATAAATTGCAGATTCATTGGAGGCTGGAAATATGTTATTGTACTCAAGATGATGCATACAAATGCAATTTATGAAACATTACCTTGACATTCCTTTCTCTTTCACTCCATCTGTATAATCAGAAAGGACATTCCTAATACGATTCTTGGTAAATTTATGAGGGGGAAAATCAATCACAGTATAAACCTTGTATAAGAAACTTGTTTATTTTCAATCACAAACTTCATGATCCTAGAATTTTCCATTAGCAAATTATGAACACTTAGATGGGAAAAATGAACTGATTGAAAAAAAAAGAATTAAAAAAAGGGAAGAAACAGGAGGATAACATTCACATGGTGCAGGCTGCAGTATAATCTTAATAACAACAGAATAACAGGGACCTTGGCCTTCTAGTCTACAGGTTCAACTACAGGAACAAGAAAAATAAGAGAACAAGTGTTCAGAATCTATTTATTGGTCAAGAGGCATATTAGTTAAATCAGGACTGTATAAATAATATAACAATGAAGAGAAGGTCCAAAAATCAAGAAGACAGAGATATGCTAATGTTTTGTTCAAAACACAATTAGAAAATGATTGCATTCAGGTATTGATTTATCACTCTATCTAAAGTTGTTTGTGTTAGTTTTTTAGTGGGTGGACTGACTGAGGTGGAATAAATATCATTATTTATTAGAGATAGATTGGTGAGTGGGTAAGAGTTCTGGAATTGAGATTTTGAGGGCTGTGGATCTATATCTGTATGAAAATCTGCCATTTCTGTACAACAATAGTCTTTCCTTGCTCTTTTAATTCTATACTAAATTACCCTCAAACCAAAGCTATAGTTAGCACATAGTTTCTACATATGATTCTTATTCTCAAATGTATTTTCCCTATATTTATATTGTGGTACTGTTCCTTTTCCCATCTCTACCTAAATATAAATATGTTTCCAAACCTAAGTGTGCTTATTTTAAAGAGACTAATCAGGAACTTTGTATATATGTCACTTGAGTTGATATTTCTGTATGAATATATAATAAGGCAGCTGTGTATATTCTTCTGCCCTCTTCTTTTTCTTTTGATGTATTTGTGGGCACTAAAAAACACAGAGCTGCAAATCTGGTCACATTCCATTCTGTTTTCAGAGAATTATCATCGATGAATGGTTCCAAAGTCATCTATATAATTCCTATCCAACTTGAAAAGCATACATGAGTGCATCCATTGCTGTGTATTGGCTAGAAAGAAAGGTACTTGGAATAGTACCTTTTGCTACCCTGTGTAGCTCATAATATGCAACCAGATAAAAGAATCAGTATGATGTTTAAGAATTAAATTGTACTGATGTCAGCCTGGTTTAGAAGAACCTAGCATAGAGAGATTTGTATTGTCTTGGATTGCCCTGCAGAAATTCTGTGATGGAGTTTAAACTTTGTCAACATCATATAATTTGATACACACAGGTTTTCTTTATCCATCCATCTGTTCTCTATCAGACATTCCACATGGATAGAGAAATAATTGCAAATATGCTGACTACTGGATATGTTAATTAACAGCTTTCATTTTTCACATTAATGATAGTTATTACATCTACAGCTCATTAAATAAAATAAAATAAGATCCAAATAAGTAGGAATTACAAAACAATGGCAATATAAAACAAGTAATTGATAAATGTTGTACAAAAGGGTGTGGTACAGGAATATAACTTCAAATTCTCAGATTCAATAGGTCATAGCTCAAATTATCATTTCCAGCACTAGACCTACGGGTATTTAAGGCAAAGTTCCAAACCTCTTACTACGTAGGCATTGATAGTCTTATATAGTCTTGCCATATGATTTACAGAGTTAACAAGGGAATTTGGACCTTTTTATTCCCAGTCACAAGTTTTAAAAATAACACTTTGGAAGAAATGTAATCACATGCCACTATAACCAAGAGTTATAAAATAGGCAGAATTTAGTTGAGATACAAAATATATTAAATATATATATATATATTTCATCTAGAAGTAGAATTTCTTTTTATGTTCTATCTTTGGAGATAAGAGAGAAAAATTGCATTTTGACATTTCTTGGACACCAATTTGTGAAGGGGGGTTTAATACATAAATCTATGTTGATATCTATGAGAGCATCTTTTGACCTAAGTAATAAGATGTTGACAAAAAGACAAAACAGTATAAAGCGGTGAAAGAAGTCGAAAAAAGGAAAATAATGAACTTAAATTAAAATGTGGAAAGGTATCATTGGTTACTGGACATACAATCTCTTTAAAGCCACTTGCTGTTTTACTGAATTAGCTGAGGGTAACTTGATGCTAATTGGAAACTGTGCCTTGGATTTGAAATGAAAAGTATGAGATGGTGTGCTGGTTAATTCTGATCCTGCACTAGGGATAAAGAAAGTTCTGAAGTATTCTAAAAACCTTTCTGCTTTATTTTCAAATATATTAATAAATTTAAGGTCTTGAAACTACCTTTCTGCTTAACAAATAGAAATTTAGGTCAGTTCATTAACGTTCAGATACTTCTGCAGATAGCAAAGTCCCAATATCTTACATGTACAAATGTAGAACAAGAAACTGTCAAGCAACTGTCAAGCGCTTTTTCTTTTAAATAAATGTGACAAAAATAGGATTTTTGACAGTTCTGCTGGAAGTGTGAATATTTTCCCACAATTCTAGCTAAAGTGTATTTTAAGATCATTGCTTGCTGGTCTAATATGCCATCTCAGGATATTTGTAAAAAAATATCCAGGTAATGACGAAGAAATGTCATCAGAAGTTGCCTGCTGGAAACCTATCGTGCTCGGAAGGACACCGTTCAAAATGTGATGAAAGGATGACTATTTGTAAATTTTTCAAAATTGTAGCCTTGTAAATACACATTCGTGGATAGAAATATCGGAATTACCAGGTCATTGCTACATATTGAAAAAGGTGAATAAATGCAGGTTTCAAAATTTGGCTTATTTGTTGTGGTAACATCATTGAAAAATAGTAGCTCCGAGTCTTCTGAATCAAAATAATTGTAATCCGAAGAAAAACACAGACACAAAAAACCCCACTGTGTCTTATGACACACCATATATTGGTCACTTAAATTAATTTGGGAAAAGTGCCATCAAACATTCAAAAAAGGATGCAATTTTTCAAAATCTTTCTGCTGATTTGCCTCAACCATCCAGAATTATCAATAATCTGATTAGCTTTTTTGTAGTTACCTTTTCTAATATGACAAAAATCAAGCCCTAGTTTCAACTGAATTGCATCTTCCTAAGCATGGTAGTAGGAAAAACATATTAGTGTCTGGCAGCCAAAAATGATAGCATCATTTTGGTCTAACAATTTTTATGAAAAGGTATAAACTTTCATGAACTGCAGTTCGCTTCAGCAGGTGCAATTGAGTGGCTACAGCTATGATTTTTAAAAAGAATTGTTGTCATCAAAATTGAGTGTGAGATTGCTGATGCCACATGCATTAAAAAGGTGTAACCAACACCTGCATAGCCATCTTTTCTTCTGTATTCCATACTTTCCTAACCACCGTTCCAAATTAATTTATATTTCAGACTCTAGCCACTTCTGTTCTTCTGAAGAAGTGAACTGTTGTTCAATATTAGATATGTCTTTTAAATAAAAAAAAAGTTAGTCTGAAAAGGTACAACCAGACTTCTCTGGATTTTTTACTCTGTTGGCATAGTCTCTCATGGTCCTTCCTCTACAAGAGGGCAATTAGTAAGCTATTGCCTGCCCTCTGGAATGAGTTTTGCAGAACTGAATGGCAAGAATGGCAAAAGTCCTCTTTTCTTTTTTGTCCTGTTGGTCCCATCTGAGTTTATTTCTGCCACCTTTTTTCTTTTTTTGTGTCTGTTGTTTCCTTTTTTTCAAATGTTTTTAACAAGTTCTGGGAATTGGGCAGCATATAAATGTTAGTAATAGCAATAATAATGATATGGAATATCTATGGAGATTCTCAATCATCCAGATCATGATTGTCCCAAAGGTGCTTTCCTGAAATGCAACTGGACTGTCTTAGTTTTTTTCCTTGAAAACATTTTGCTTCTCATCCAAGAAACTTCTTGAATTCTGAAGAAGCTTCTTGGACGAGAAGCAAAATGTTTTCACGGGGGAAAAAATCAAGAGAGTCCAATTGTCTTTTTGAAAAGCAACTTTGAGACAATGCTATGGAAGATCCCAGTGACCAACCTTCAGATTAGGTACTTTATCTTCCTTCTTTCCACTTTCAATCTATTGCTACTTCTTCTATGCCTTGAACAAACTGCCCGCTCTCTTAGCTTTGTCTTGTAGCCTTGTTTATAGCTTCCGCCCAATCTTGATTTCTGATTTAGTGACAGAAGTATCCACTCATGCCTTGGACTTCTGGATAAGCCATTATACAAGGGCATTTTCACTAGTTCTTGTTTTTGTGTGCAGGTCATACCAAGATGCACCTGGTGAATTAAAAATCTTGGCAGCATGGCCTGTAGGTTTTTGATAGGTCCATATATGAAAAGTCTAGTCTGCTATTTCATTATCATTAATTTTAATTCTTGTCAGTGAAGCTCTAAAACGAAATCAATCTGTTTTAATAATGCAGTTTTAAATATTAAAAAAAAGTTGGTTTTAATGCTTGGGCAAGTAATATTTATAAGCAGACTATGGAAAAAAAGTATGTACTGGTGACAACCATGCCTCCCACATGTTGGGTTTTCATACATGAGACACCATCACTCTATCCACAAGTCTATCAACTTAACTTTTAAAAAGAACAAAGATAAGGACTTCTTTCCATGACCTTTTCTCTCAGATATTAACTGTGCTCCTGAATAATTTTCAAGTGAGTCTCACATGTAATTAATTGCAGTAATCCAACCTAGAAATTATTAGCACATTGAACACTGTAGCCAGTTCATGCCTATCTAAGCAAGGTCAAAGCTAACAGTGCGGGCAAAGCTCACAGAAAGTGCTCTAAGCCACAAGAATAAATGGAAGCTAAAAAAAATGAATGGAATTCCAAGCTATATTTCTGCTATTTGCAGAAAATATAGCTTCTATATTATCCAGAAAGATGATAGAATAGAATAGAATAGAATAGAATTTATTGGCCAACTGTGATTGGACACACAAGGAATTTGTCTTTGGTGCATGTGCTCTCAGTATACATAAAAATACAAGATATAATTGTCAAGAATGATAAGGTGCAACACGTAATGATAGTCATAGGGTACAAGTAAGCAATCAGGAAACAATACCAATAAGAAGTCATAGAATACAAGCAACAAGTTACAGTCCTGCAGTCGTAAGTGAGAGGAGATGGTGATAGGAATAATGAGAAGTCTAATAGTAACAGTAATGCAGTCTTAGTAAGTAGTTTGGCAGTGGTGAGGGAATTATTTCTTTAGCAGAGTGATGGCGTTCGGGGAAAAACTGTTCTTGTGTTTAGTTTTCTAGATGGTTGAACATAATTGTGCAGAGATTAAGATGCTGCTCCTACCATTGTATCTGAGAAGTAGGTTCCGGAGAATAGTACTGGGAAACTGTAGTTTCACCACTATTTCACCATTGGCCATCTTATCCCCAATGTCTCTAACATTTCAGAATACAATTCAAAGCATTGATTGTGGCTCATACTATTTGGGATTAAGGTTTCTGTGGCTTCATCAATACAGTGACTGGGCATATTGAAGGAAGAGGATGTGTTGTTGTTGATGATGGTTCTGGACATTCTTTCTCCAGTTTTTATTTGGTCATGATGTCTTAGACCTCCTCCATCCCTAGCTATCATCTGAAGACTTCTAGAAGTGGGAGGAAATCAGGAAGGAGGAAAATCTACTTAGCCGTTCCATGCCCCTGCACACAAGAGAAAGTCTTATCTCTCCTGACTACTATCATTTGCTTTTCTGAATGCAGAATCCCTAAATAATTTCTGCTTCAGAATAATACAGCCTATTGCTCCATATTAGGCCAATTAGCCTATTGCTCCATATTAGGCCAAGTAGATGGAATTTAGAGAAACTACACTTACCAACAAATAGCCAGAATGATGAAACCCAATTGAGGAACACCTCTTGGCCTAGCAGATGGTTTTCCATTTTTCCATAAGGTCATTCCATTTACCTTATGCAACACATACTGTAGATCTCTTTTGGCTTTGAGAAGCTGTTATTAGAGGGTTTGAAGAGAAAGCCAGAAATTCTTTAATTCTGGTTTCATTCTGAGCTATGTATTAAAAAGTTGCTGATGATGACGCAGCTTTAATGCGAAGATTACTAGACCTAAACTCAGGGAGATTGCAAAACAGAGAGTTTAGTCAGTATCTCTAGGTCAGTCCACTGCTCAGCCCAACGTAACTTAAAATGTACCTTTTTACATAAATGCCATTTATTCCTCCCACAGTGTTTCATCAATTCCTGATTCCTACCTACAGGGTGCCTTGTAAAAGAGAAAAATAGAAAACAGAGCTTCTCTTTCTTAAGGAATATAAAGGATTTTGTGTGAAGAACTTTTTTCTTTTTAATGCAAACATTTTCTAAAGAGGCAAATGCTCCAATAAGCACTACATTAATACAAAGGCTCCTAGGGTTTTAGAAAGGAAGTACCCACAACTGAATTTGTATGTAGAATTTGTATATATAGTGTTATACTTCCAAAGGAGATTCTAACATGTAAGCTGAGAGTTCCTGGTGCTATGTCCACTTGACTTATGTCTTCGGATGCAGAGTTATGGGTGAAATTGTGATTGTACTAGGGCTAGTTGGTGTTTGTGCTTCTGCTATAGCTGAATCTGATTCTTGGAATGAGATCATGAAAACATTCATTTCACATATCAGCAACATCTTGAGTTCTGTATGACAAAATCTCCCTATTGGGCTATTAATATCATAATATATACCAGTGAACACAGCTGCTGGCTTGGAAAAAATAGTGAGGAGAATTACTAGCTGGTTTGGGAAATAGAGAGAAGACATAACAACTTCATCCTGGGCTCAGTAATAAATCTCTCTAGGAACGCAAGTATGCACTCATAAGCTTAGTAGTGAAAGATTCAAGAACAAGGCTTAGATAAGTTGCTTTTATTGCAGATAGGCAAGAACCTCTTGTAACTATGAAAATGAATTGAAAAAACTACAATTTTAGATGTATTTCCATGTCCACTCTTGAATTTTGAACTCCATGTGTCTCCCACCCTTAATGTGGAGGTAATGGACTTTTTGCTTCCGATTTCTCAAACTTGGATGTTGAGAACACCTATGCAGTCTTGGTTCAGGTTCAGAAACTTTATTTCTGGTCTTGCTGGCTTCAGCCTTCGCGGTAGTATGGAAGAGGAATTCTGGCTACTCCTTTTGATAATGAAGATTGCGTACAATAGTTTCCTAAAATAATCAAACACTGTAATCTCCTATGTTAATGGTTTACAAGCCAATGGTTTCATTCTGATGTACCACATAGTTTATTTCTGACATGAGAACATCCTAAAATAGTATTTGGAAGACAGAAAGAAAAGGTTACCGTAGCAAGAAACTTTTCTTTTCGGTGTGTAAAAAATAGAGTAATTCTGAAATTAGATGTTATGGCCAAAAGTGTCCTGTTATAAAAAGTATAAACTCTGTATTTCCTGGTTTCATTCTTGCCACGCCTAGAGCTATCCAGTATATACTATCATCTTGCTATAAATTTCTTCTTCACTGTACCGTACATCATTGGCTACCGTGGCATCATGAACCAAAAGGGAATTAAAAAATGCAGGACTCTTTCGTAGCCTTTCTCTTTACGGGAAGTATACCATCTAAGTGTGTGTACCAAGGAACTGGAATCAATTATGGTTTTCAGGAGCCTTCTGCATTGGAAATTTAGATTAGACCCCTGTATTTTAGAAAAGATAAGTGTTTAAAAGGAGCCAGTTTTGGAATATAGCAGTTAGGGTATTCAAATGAACAATTTATATCCTCCATTAATCTATCAGGATTGGTGATTAAACTCTCGATCATTCAAAATGGTTGTGTGTATAAACCAGTGTATACTAAAAGGAATATGTCTTCCTCAGACGAAATTAGAGTTGTAACTATAGCACAAAGAAAGTGGTGTGAGATGCAGGAAGGTTAATACATAAATTAAATACAAGTTCTTATATATTTCACTTTTAACATAAAATTCAGATAGCAGCCGGGAGGGGAAAAAGATAGCTGCAGAATTATAACATGAATCTGATGCAAAGGATGGGTGCCTTTTTAGCCACACAGCTGTCTCTCTCAATAATCTTGATATTGCGTGATTAAGAACAGAGTAGGAAAAGTTCATTTTACAGATTTTCCTTTCAATAAGGATTTCAGTTTATTCCCAGTAATATCAGACTATCCCACAAAGTAAATGTTATTTCCCTTATCTGCATGCCAAACTGACTTCGCCATTTGAAAAGCTTAAGAACTCAATACATCAAATTACCCAGCTCAAAACTGTTGTCTAGTACAGGCCATTTTGCCCTGTCATCCTATGACAGGATGTCAAAGCTTTCCTTTCCATTGCCAGCATCTGCAGGAATCTGATATACTACCTTCTCATACCCGGGGATTGGGGGTGGGGACATCAGGCAACGGTGATGAAAAGCAGCAAGTCACAGCTGCAGAGACTGGAGGTTTCTATAGCTGGGTTACATCAGCCATATGCTCAAGTCCTGCCCCCTATATTTCTTTATTCCATTTTATTAACATGAACATTCTGGACTCCTCACAACAATTGTATTTCTTATCTCATATACTTTTGATTGATTTAAAAGCAATGGGGATGGAACCAAACTTTGAAGATTTTCCCTTAGACATTATAAACTACTGGTTGTCAGTGAGGATTTTGCCACTGAGGGGAAGAGGAGCAGCTTCAAGCTCATATTCGCCTTGCAAGACAATAGCAAAGAGCTTTATAAATTAAAAAGAAAGGAGGGGAGGAAACACCAGGAATATTGCCATTAAGAAAATGAACTCTTTAAGTATTTCTAGCAGAAATATCATTAGGAAAGGTATTAATACTGCAGGCTACCTCATTGTTCACTCAAATCACTCAATTTTGAAGGGTTCAAGGTTGACTCAGCCTTCAATCCTTCCGAGGTCAATAAAATGAGGACCCAGATTGTTGGGGGAAATATGCTGATTCTGTAAACCGCTTAGAGAGGGCTATAAAGCACTATGAAGTGGTATATAAGTCTAAGTGATATTACTATTACTAAAACTGACCAAAAAATAGGGGACGTTATAGCAATAGTATTTCAAAGTCAGCATATTGCCACCAACAATCTGGGTCCTCATTTTATCGACCTCGGAAGGATGGAAGGCTGAATCAACCTTGAGCTGGTCAGGATCGAACTCTTGGCTGTGGGCAGAATCAGCCTGCAATACTGCAGTCTAACCACAACGCCACCATGGCTCATGATAATAATTGCATGGGATTCTTCTATAAATCATTGAAAACTATGATCTCTGGAAAACATGCTTTCAAAACAGCAACATGTATGTTGAAACCTAGAGATTTAAAAGTCAGATAATGAATTGAGGTGGGGGGGGAAGTAAATTCAGTTGAAGATGACTGAAAGTCTGAATAAATGCTCTATTTGTAAGGGTTAAAAGGATCTGAGAATTACTGGAAGAATGGGATATAATATTGTTTCTTGAAAAGATATTCCCAGATTTACAATAAGTCTGGATAAGACCGAAAAAAACAGCCAGTACAACAATCTTCGGCGATATATTTATAGGCTTCAATCAAAGCTCTAAAATGAGGCAATATTTCAGCTAGGAAAAGAGATAAAAATATGAACTGTTTCTGTATGCGTGTACATCTTCACTGGTGGTCCTAGCAGAAATTCTCTCTGGGCATACAGACTGCTCCCGAGCACAAACTACCCAAGCTTTACAATATATAGTGTACAGCTGCTTTAATGCTTCAAGGAGAAGACCTCTATGATAACATACATTGCAATGCGCCTTTTCTCAACATTTTGCACTACCAAATAGCATTATTACAGTAAATCAGGGGTGAAATCCTACCGGTTCTAACCGGTTCTATAGAGTAGGTTGGGGGCAGCTGGTGACGTCATTAGA
>JANHFT010010544.1:0-10770 GCA_032467955.1 Pseudoxenodon macrops | reverse complement strand
TTGTTCCAGTTCTAGTTGTGAGTATTTCACTGCTCAGGAAATCCCATGTTCAAGCAATGAGTGTTTTTGCTTATGGCAGCATTCCATTGTGCTAGGTTTCCTGGTTAGGTGCGTGTAATAACAAGGAGATATATGCCTCACCCCACTTTCCAGTCCCTGATATGTTTATGGCTGAACATCATGACTGGATCCAAAGACATATAGCCATATGACAGCAGAAGTCTTTCATAAACCAAGTTTTTTTCACATCGACAAGCACAGAAATGCCAGCAATGTAGATTGCTTACTTTTTTTTTTTTTTTTTTTACAGAAGGAGAATGGATTTGAATTTCAACATAAAATTGATTTGCATTCTTTACTGGTTCACTCTTGACCAGGAAGGACAACTATAGTTTCCTTTTATGTTTACAGATCTAGAATTTTTCAGAATAGCCCAGCTAATCCTTGCTGCTTTCTAACTGAGGAACGAGAAGCATTAGGCAACAGAAAGGACAGTTTTCTGGAAATAACCAAAGCACCCGCCCCATTCACAGAGAACTGAGTGTGCATTCTCACTAGGGGGCACCAAACAGTAAAGAAAAAGTAGCAGCTAATCCTTTTCTGTAAAGTTTGCTGTGACAGTCTGCAAAATGAAGTCATAAGAGAAAGATAAAATGTATATTACTTAAATCAAGATAATTGATATGTGAGCTTCCATGTGTGTGTTTAATATATTATTAAATACATTTATAAAATAATAGAAACAATGTAGATTTTGAAACAAAAAGTAAAGTAATAAATAAAAAAGATGCAAAAAAAGAATTAGAAAATAGAAAAAAAGAAAACAGCTCTCCGATCTTCTTAATAGCAGTTACAAATACATTTATTTTTATCCCTTCTCTTTCTAAGATTATAATTTCCTTCTTGGCATAATTTACTCTTTCTGATCATCAAACCCACAAATCTCAACTTCATTTTTTTTCTTTTTTCAGCAAAAAACCCCGAGTGGGTTTCCAGTTACTAATAAATATGGTTATTATCTTTTTTCTAATCAGACAAGCCAATTTTATCATATCTGCAAACTTTGTCATCTTCGCCAGCCATTCTGTATAGTGGATATACATCAGGGTCTTTCCATTATTACAATCTTTATTTATAATCTCACAGCATTTATCATACATAAAGCAAGACTCTGCATGAGCTTTCAAAGGCTGCAGCCCTTTAGTGCTGTATGAGAGTCTCCCAGAATTGGTTGCTAATGGGAGATTTAAACTCATCAGGAGCCCTAATTAAAAATATGTGCTTCTGAGCCAGAGGTGGGTTCTGAATTTTCTTACTGCCGGTTCACTCAGGGTTGCACCTTGAGCACACGCTCAAAGCGCGCAATCACAAAAGTCAAAAATTAGCTTCTGCGCAGAATCCAAGATGGCGGCGCCCGCGGAAACACCAACAGAACCGGCTCTGTGACATCATCATGGTGTTACTACTGGTTCTATAGAACCGGATAGAACCAGTAGGAACCCACCTCTGTTCTGAGCGTATGGAAAAACATAATGAATAGCCCTCGATTTATGACTACAATTGGGACAATAATTTCCATGGCTAAGCAAGATGTTGTTAATAAGTCATATCCAATTTTTTGACCTGATTAAAGAAATCACTGCAGTTAAGTGAATCACACAGTTCTTAAGGGGTTCCAGCTTCTCCCATTGACATCCCAACCCTAGTCTGTAGTCCCTGACCACTTCTCCACTCTATAAGGGAATGAAGGCTTTTGATTTAATAAATCTGACACCTGCTAGTTTGAAGTAGCCAATTTTTCCCAGAGAATGGGGAGCTTGTTCCAAATCAGAAGGTTTTAGTCTCCTTGAAGGCATTACAAAAGAGAAGCAAACAGGGAAAGGCACTTACTGATTTTATAGAATTCATAGATTTTTGGTACGTGGGATGTTAGCATGGGATGTACAGAGTAGGAAATCCAATGAAATGAAGTAAAATTTGTACTCCTGCAAAAAAAAAAAAAAAGTTAATCATTCAATGTCATGCTTATATTTCAAGCACAGAAGTTACAGGTGGTCAGTCCTAGATTCACAGAGGCCATAAGGCTTGCTGCTCAAATTACTAATCTGGCCTTTTGTTGGGCTAAAATCTTGAACTGAGCATTTTCTGCATCTTTCAAAACAGTTAACTAAGTTCAGTCACCATAGACTTCTTCAACCTGATGCCCAATGGATGTATTGGTAATTCTGGGACTTAAGACCCCTAACATATCTGGAGGGATCCAGGTTAGGGAAGGTGAATACAGAACCATCTAGAAAATCATACAAGTTTGTTCATCAAGCTAAACAATAGCAAGATTTTCTCTCTTTAATTCTCAGTGGGCTGTAATTCTGCATTTCAACCCCAGAGAGCAATATTGTTTCAGTTGGTTATTCCATTATGTTTCAGTGATACAATAATGAGAATTCACAATGTAGCATCAGGAAATCACAAGGGAAACATAAATAGTTGTAAATATGCATTTCAGAATTTGACGCAAGGGCTAATTTGGAAGTGTTGGATGGTGGTCTACCGAGATAAAATCATGATTATAACATTTTATGGAGTTTCTCCCCCCTCCCTCAAATTTGGAACCTTGAATTCAGTCTCTTTTTTCCAATAATGTGTATTAGATTTTGCCAGGTTTTAATGCTGCCAGCCTGTGATAGGTTTCATGCAATACATTAAGTTATACAGTAAACCCTCCATTTAATTGGGTTCAGTTTAGCTGTCTTTGAATGAAATAGACAAAATCTAACTTGGAATATGTGGCCAAAAAAAAAGCAACCCAGCTACTCAACTTGGTGCAAAAACTAAACAATCTGTAATTCCATATTGCTGTTCTGGGAAGGATTGCAACACCCTTTCCCTCACTTGCTGTCATTATCTGTATGGTTTATGTCTACTAGACCAGCTGCCTGTGACAATGATAGATCTTATTTGCCTCAGTTGTAGTACTAAGACCCAACATGAGAAACTTTCTCTTCAGATTTAACAGGCATTTGCCTTTAATAGATATTGTTCCCTTCATTGTTCCATTAAGTAGAAACTTTATTGTAAGGTAATTTGCTTGGTATAGCTTTGACTTAGCATGGTGGGTAAGACTAATAATGTGTTCAGTACTAATAACATTAAATAAGGCATGGTTTAGCACATTGTATAAAGCCAGCCACTTTTTGTTTACTATAAATGATAGTTAAGCAAACCATGGCTTAGTGTGATATCCAAGCCCGGTTAGTAAATCCCTAGAACATACACAATTTTGAATATACCAATGATGTGTATGGTTCAACATTTGTGTCTCCCAGTGTTAAATCACATGAATTCCATGCATTTTTAATATACACTAAGGCATATACTTGGACGGTGCAATGGCTCAGTGGTTAAGACTCTGGGCTTGCTGGCTGGAAAGCTGACAGCCCAGGTTTGAGACTCAAGCATTGTGCAATGGTGAGCCCCCGTCTTTGCCTATTTCCTGCCCACCTAGTAGTTTGAAAGCATGCGAATGCAAGTAGATAAATAGGTGCCTCTTTGGTGGGGAGAAAATGGAGTTCTACAATGTCATGCTGACCACATGACCACAGAATTCTCTTTGGACAGTTCTGGCTGATGACCTTGAAATGGAAATGAGCTCCACCCCCTTTACTTGGCAACGACTAGAGTAAAATCTGCAGGGACTCCTTTCATTCCTTGAATATACACAGCTGGGTTTCTCAACACCTCACCAAAATGAGCCATGAAAAAAATAATTGCAATAATAATTTAATGCAAAAACTGGCTGCACCACCTTATCTGCAATAATTGCAATCAAAGACTTCCTCAAATTGGTGATTAACCACTCGTATCACTTTATTGAATTTTTGGTGGATTTCTCCATAGCAAATTGCTTCAGATAAATATCATTTGACGGTTTTCTATAACTTCTACCTATTTCTATGGATTTTAGATCTGAACTTTGATGTGGACATACTGGGACATACCAATCAATTTGACAAATCAATCAGTAGCCTACAAGTATGACCAAAATCCCAGTTTTATTCCAAGTATACCCTGCTATTCTATGGAAGCTAGGCTCCCCGATCAAGAGACTATACTGCAAGCCAGCAATCTGTTGCCTGAATCCTAACAGCTAGGAGCTTATATATAACATATACTCACAGTCAGGATGCAAGGAAAGATTTACTATTGTCCCACATTCTATTTCAGACTACATCTCTGGCTGCAGATCAATGGAGCATGAGAACTTTAGAAATAATTTTGGAATCTTTCCCAGACTGATAGGCATCAGTTACTTTTTTATGGAGGTCTTCAGAAATGTGTTTTGACTGGAGCATGGCAAACCTTGGAATCTGCACAGCAAGAACTTAACTTTGAGGAAAGGAACAAACTTTGTCAGATGTATGTAGGGCAGATTTGGGCCTATGAGGCTTGATTGCTGAATGACATCATCACCCAACTGGCTATAGTTATCGTTGTAATTGAAGTGATTGAACTACAAAGGTTGTTTCACTTCCATCTTTTTTCCCCTAAATTGGTATATCACATGTTGAATGACTTTTTTAATGAAATACAGGAGACAAGCATCAAACTTTGGTGTTACCATATTTTTCAGACTATAAGCGCATCAGAGTATAAGACACACTTTAGCTTTTGGGGAGGAAAATAAGAAAAAAAATTCTGCCTACCAGCATCCATCTGGATAGCGTCCTTTGTTTTCAGCCTTGCAAAACTCCATTTGAGAGGTTTCTTTTTCTATCTTGCAAAGCTCCGTTTGAGAGGCGGGGCAGGGCTACATTCAGTGTATGACACCCACATTTTTGCCTTCTTTTATAGGGGAAAAATGTGTCTTATACTCTGAAAAATATGGCATATATTCACTCATGGTTTTCTTATATTTCAGTAGAACAACATGAAATTCCTTTCCTTCTTTAAAATGGCAGATGGTAAAATCACTAGTATTCATTCAAAATAGGGAAATTTCCCACAATCAGCACTGTTTCTGATTAGGCCTGAATGATATGCTTTTGCAATTTGATTATTGATATGGGGTAAGATATGAGTAGAATAGTTTTTTTTTTAATTCAAGTGCTAGAGAAGGTATCCAAAAATTATCCAAATGGTTTATACTTGTCCGGAGGGAAGGGAGAGTCATCTTTTATATAATTTTTTCTTTACTTTTTATATTTTCTTTAGCTTTTGTTAGTTTTTTATTTTTGTATTTGTAAACTTTAATAAAAAATATTATAAGAATATTAGTGTAAAACAAATAGAAGATCACCAGTTCCTGGAATCCAATTAAAAAGGAAGTGAGTAGGGAAAAAATCATTCAATGGGTTTCAGGACTAACTAGGAATGTAATTCATACATACAGAGTCTATACATAACTATGTCATATGGAAATTTTAGGAAATGATCTAACAATGCTGAACAGATACACACAATCTCTATTCTCATTCAGTAAATCTACATGATGCTTAATTGTCACATTACCCTTTAATGTCACAAGGAATTATATTACCTACATGTTGAAGTATTGTTTAATTTGAAGAAGCCTGACATGTAAAATAGGCATACAGTACTAACCTACAATCTACAAAACTTTGTCTGTTCTTTAGGGCAAAACCAAAACCAAATCAAAACCAAAATATGCCATCTCTGATCCACCAAAATATGCCGTCTCTGACAATAATGAAAAGAAAATAATTTTATTTCTCAGACTTAGGATACCTTTCTCAGTTGCTCCTTTTGTTTCATGTTTACTCTCATGAAAGCAGTTATCAAGGTGAGAGACTTTCCTTCAAGGGCACCTTTAAAAATATGCAATCAATTTGAATGTGAAAATGTTTAATAAACATCATAACATAATCATTTCCATCCTTGTAACAATGAAATAATTTTTATTTTGCAACCTCCTTCCTATACTCCTTATACTATAAATGTGGAAATGGATTTGGTGGTTTTTTGTTGTTGTTAAGCAGGCAGCTGATTTCAAACTTTTATTTTGAACTCCAGTGTACATAATTCATGTACACATATACATATTTTATTTAATATTTTAAACTAATGTACATAAAAAATGGGCTGATCCAGGAGTGAGCAAATGTAAGCTGTAGTCACTAGGGAAACTCAACATCATTCAAATTAAATTACTGTAATTGAAATGCACATTACTGAAATCAATGCACATTTGCACTAAACTTTCCACCTGGAAGCCACCCAAAATACTTTCAAAATGTATAGGGAAGGGAAGGTAAATTATTTGGCCAGAATCTCCAGGGGGTGAGGAATCATTAAATTCTTACCTCCTCTCTTTGAAGATCTAGGGCTGGTGTCAGCAACCTGTGGCTCCGGAGCTGCATGTGGCTCTTTAGGCCCTCTGCTGTGGCTCCCTGTCGGGTGATCTCACCACAGGCTAGCCACGCCCTCACCCTCCCCTCCCAGTCACCCCTCGCCTGGCCTGAGAAGGACGACGGCGGGGGGGGATGGAGTAGAGGCCAGGGCAGAGACAGAGAGATACAGAGAGAAGGGGAAACAGAGAGACAGAGAGATACAGAGAGGGAGGGAGAGAGAGGGGGAGGGAGGGACGGCGAGAAAGAGAGATGTCAAAAGGTTTTTGTGGTTCCTGGTGTTTTTTAACAACCAATTATCTGCCCTAATGACTGGCGGGGTAGACGTGGGTAGGGGGTCATGTGACTGGTGGAAGTGAGTGACATCCAGTTGGCCACGCCCAACCAGGTTTTGTGGCTCCCTGTGTTTTCTTTTCTGTGGGAAACTGGTCCAAATGGCTCTTTGAATCTTTAAGGTTGCAGACCCCTGATCTAGGGTATTATCCTGAAGCAAAGGACAGTCAAGTGAGAAACCATAAATGAGCACACCCCAATACTTTCTTAATATAATTCATTCTTCATTCCTCTAAGGCTCATCTGTCCTGAAACTGGACAGAAAAAAGTGAAATAGATAACTTGACGTTTTGGATTATAGGCAGTTACTTACAGTATCATGGACTGCATGAAAAATCTGTTAGACCTGGCCCAAACAAAGGTGTTCCCCTGAGATGAAGACTAGTAAACAGAAATAATATAAGCAAAAAAAGTTTGCAAATCTGAGGGATAGAAAAATGAAGAAAATAAATGGATGGAATAAAAGATGTTGGGGTGTCCTTGAAAGAACTATTTAAGTCAAGATGATGTGTTCATATAGTCACCAGAAACTGAGCTAATGACCCAGTTAATGACCAAATCACTCACCTTAGTGATTAGCAGGGCTCCAGAAATTTCCATCCCTCAGCTGCTTCCAATATAGGCTTTTAATTTTCTTTAAAATGGCTTCTTTCGTCTACAGATGACAGCCTGAATAGAGATATTACAGGTGAACCTTTTTGAGGTCTGCATCACTGCCAGGACAAGCTGAACAGTTGAATTTCTATCTGTTAGGTTGCTTGCAAAAGCAAACACTTTTCCAGGGGAAAAAGTACTAATGTTGTTCATTGCAAGGCAGCCAGCACTTAGCTACTTGGCAAGATATAATGAGAATAATCTTAGTCTTAGGCTTGTTTCCAGAATTATTCTGTTAGGAATTTAATGATACATCCTTATATCCATTACTACCTGCTGGAGAATATAACTGCAAAATATACTTACAGCTTTCTCATCTATCCATCTCTACTAATAACTGAACAAAATTGAACACTGCTGGCATATTGTATGGAAAGAGGCCACCCACTAAAGAACCATCAGTCATTTGTTCAGAGTAATTCAGGGTTAGAAACATCACTGAAGACGGATTAGTTCTATAGAATTACTACTTATGATTGAAAGTTATTGAAAATTCCCTAAGTGAAAACACTACTTCAAACGTCATAACAAACACCAGACCAGCATCATTTTGGCATAAATCTACCAACATACAGTGATTCTGACTACATGAAAAACTGTTCCTCTCTACTGAATTGAAGTGTTATAAATTCATCTTTGAGCAATCTGAAAATAACTCCAAACAAAATTCACTGTCCCCATTTCTGGCCCTTATTCTTCCTCCATTATGTCTGTTCTGATTTTGTCTGCATGAAGTCTGAGAAGCGAAGTGTTTGATTCTTCCGGTTTTGCTGAGCTTTCTATTTTGTATAATACTAACTGACAGGAGAAACATCCTGTGTGTTGTCTGGCTTTAGGACTCTCTCATCTCTTAGTTTTTTCATGGGCCTCTCACTTAGACCCCATTCTGTCATAACATGAGTTGAATAATTTTTTTGAAAAAGATTGGAATCTTGAAGAGAAATGAATCACAAGCAACACTGTTATTCAAAATTTCCATTCCTTTCTTTTCTTTATATAGGCAATACATTTTGAGTTCCAGATGCTTCCATGTTCTTCTCAGAAACTGATGCAGATTGGGGTTACTCCCATTGTTCTACTGTTTCAGTATTCCAGTTTTGCCATGAATTAGAAAGGATCACTGAGTTAAAGCATTTCCAGGGTTGCTGGCTAAGCAGTTTGATGCTATTGTGTGATTCTAGCAGATCACCAGCATAGCTCTGTTATATCTAGCTCTTTGGAGAATGACAGCAAAATGTATAAATCTATATATATATATATATATACATATATTTATATCATCTCTACCTAACATCTGTCTGTCTGTCTGTCTGTCTGACTGACTGACTGACTGACTGACTGTCTCTATCTATCTATCTATCTATCTATCTATCTATCTATCTATCTACCTACCTACCTACCTACCTACCTACCTACCTACCTACCTACCTATTCCTTTGCTAATAGCAAGAGGTATGTCCAGCAAGTTTTGCTCATCTTAATGCAGGCCAAGTTATCTAGCCTATAGGTATTTATTGACATGTCCTTCAGGATGTAGCCGAGTATAAGGAGTTTGGTGTTTTAATGTAATATTTCCTCTAAAAGTAGCCTAAAAGATAAGGTGATAGTCTGAATATTTAAATTAAATTATACCAAGTTAATCTGGAAATATTGATCCCTCTCCTGCCTTTGATGCAAGCTTTCAAATGTGTGCATCTTTTTTTAATGAGGGCTGGATCACTTCTTCAGTCTCATTAATAGATTAACATGTGAATGGAAAGTGCTGTCAATGTCATAGGCCCACACAGACCAATTTTGAATGGATTCTATATTTTGAAACAAAACTCTGGCTATCTTGACTGTATTACTATTGGCATTATTAATTGAGTTGGATTATGGCTAGTTCATATTTTGTTTATGTTCCAATCTGGAGTCAAGTATACAGATTCACATAGTCTTGTGTGATGATTTTTATTTTAAAATGACAAAAAAATAGTTTAATTTCCAGTATAATCTAGCTTAATTTACTATAATTCATTGATTGAAAATGGGATATTTACTTTTAATTAGTATGTAATAATAATTTTAAAACTTTCTCAAAAATTACAAATGGAATACACTTTACTTCAAACAATGGATAGCAATATAATCAGTTCAATCATTTGTTATAATCCTTGTTTGAGCCTTCCCCTTTAGCAATCTTTGAAACTTGGAAAATTGGAGAAAGTTTTTACAGAGTCTAAACTAATAATTTGATATTATCAAAAACTAATAAAAGCTACTAAAATGAAGTTGGATAATATCAAGTAATTTGATATAGAGAAACAGAGTGTTCCATATCACAAAACCAATGGCTTCTAAATTTTAAGAAATTTAAACTATGTTTCTTATGATTTAAAAATTCAATTACCATAGATCATCAAAAAAAATTCCAGAGATATTGAAATCCTCAGTGGCTGTTTAGGAAAAAGTTGGTTGTCATCTTTTTACATGCAATAAAGGAATATTACTATGTACCGGTATATTTTAGACATATCTATTGGCATTTCCTAATTAGTTAGAGATTAATACTATATGTATCAAGAAGAACCTTTAGGTCAAAACCACACCTTTAATGTTGAGTTATATTCCAAAAAAAATGTAACTTGTCTCTGTATGAAATGATATGGACATATCATTCCTGGCTGGTTGAAAGATTTTGTATTCTTTTTGCTTTTGTAATATTTTTTTAACTTATCAAAGTATAAAATACAAATGAAAATGAAAACAGTAAGAAAATGGGGAAGGGAAAGGAAAAAAGAAGAAGTGTAGAATAAAGGAGGAGGGAGGAAAAAATCAACTTCCAAGCCTTTTTAGTGCATTAGAATAAAATAATAACATTACAACTTCAACTTTTTACTTTTACATATTCAATATGTACTAGCCATTTCTATCACAACAAACGTATATAATCGGTATAATCGAAAATCAGAGTTTAATTTTTTCCATCTCAAGCACAAAATAAGAAGTGGTTACCAAGTAGAAACAAAGTTGAATATATTCTTTTTCATCCATTATGAGAGACATTTTGTATTCTTGATCTGGTGTATCTATCAGATTTTACTGTTTGGTTTCAAGAAATATGGTTGCTCTCAGCCTTCAACATGCTCTTGAATCAGCAGAAAAGCAAGACTGCACAATATCACTCTGTATGATCTAGGCTTCACTCACTATTTAAAAACTGAAGGCTACAGGTAGTCTTTGACTTACAGCCAGAATTGGTCTGAAACTCCCATTGCTGAACAAAAAGGTCATTAAGTGAGCATTAAATGACCCAATTTTACAACCTTTTTGCACTAGACATTAAGCAAATTTGTAAGATTTGATTGCTTATTTGTACCCTATGACTATCATTAGGTGTTGCACCTTATCATTCTTGACAAATGTATCTTGTATTTTT
>JANHFT010010543.1:0-10212 GCA_032467955.1 Pseudoxenodon macrops | reverse complement strand
ATTTGTTTGGGAATGTTTTCTTCTGTGCATGCGCAGAAGCCAAGTTTCCAGCACTGTGCATGCATCACCATCTTGTTTTTGGCCTTTTTTTGGTAATTTTTTGTGCTGCACATGCGTGCACCCATGAGGCAGACCCACAAGGTGTGGCCACGAAGTGCAGTCATGCGGCACGAGAGGAAGTGAACCGGAGGTGAGATAAGTTAGAACCCACCCCTGGACATGACCCTCAGGCATTACCTTCCCTACCGGTTTGGGGTTGTGCCGGAAGTGCGCATTTTGACGGGGCGCACTTTGTCGGAAGTGCACCCCTGTCACTTCTGGGTTAAAATTGTCTGTGCATGCACGGGAGGCTTTACACATGTGCAGAGGGTTATTTTCAAGTAAATTTCGAATTCAAGCTGGAGGACTGGTTCGGGGGCATGTCCAGTCAGCTGTCATTGCCGGTTCGGCGAGCAGGGGGAAGTTTCCGCTACCAGTTCCAGCGAACCGGTCTGAACCGGGAGCAACACACCACTGCCCTCAGGAGTCTGACAACCAATTGAATATATTTCTTGCACAGGAACAGGAAGCTCAAGGGCAAGACCCAAGAGACAGTATAAATACTGCTTTCTCTCAACTCCATTTGTTCAACTGCCCATGACCTAAATCCCATGTGGTCCTGTCCATCAATAAACCATCCTTCCAATCAGCTTCCATGTTTCCAGAGTCTTTCTCCCCACTTGCAACTGAACCCAGATAGATATTTCTTCCAACACTTGATTAACCAGGGAGTCAAGGTACATCTTTCATTTCATAAAGTAGAACAACGTAAAGATCCCCTGACTATTTGGAATCATGACTTTGTATGACCATATTCCTTGGATTTATATAACTACCGTAGAAGGCTAATGCTGATGCACAGTTATTCTACAACACTAATAATGATTACGCATTTCATTATCATGGAACTACACAGTTGAAAACAACCTCAGAGGTAATCTAATTGAAGTTCCTGTTTGGTGCAGGATCTGCTGATGCCTTTTAGACAGATGGCTATTTAGTCCCTGTTTCAAGAATTCCAGTGAATGAATGAATCCTGTTTATTTATGTTATCTACTTATTGGATTTATATCCTGCCTTTTGTTTACACAAGTCAAGGTGGCTCTACTTCCTCCTAAGTTACTTTGTTGTAACACCCATGTTCCTCAGAATCACGGACTTTTAATACAAAACCATAGAGCGCTTGGTCGAAGATGACATTTCCTTTTGCTCTTTGAGGTTTGGGCCTTTCCTCAATTCCGTAACTAAGTCTAAACATAACACTAAAATGGGAAGCAAACCAGCTTCCTTTACTTAGCAGCCGGAGAATAGAATAAAAGAAGCCAACACTTTTGTAATTTCCCAGTGCTAACGGCCAAATTATCAGCATCAGAATATATGTAGTAAGAATGAGGAGAGAGGGTGATCAGCTTTGCAGTCTTCAAAAAAAGAGGAATTTAGCTCTGCTTTCCAATGGAAATTTCTAACTGCAGAGAATACTTTTCACTCTGGAAGAAAAGCTGTCTTGGAAATGTCTCCCTGAAGGAAGCCAATTTCAAACAGACTTTCATAATGTTCTTAAACAAGTGAGGATTGATTGATTTCAGTGTTCCTCAATTTTGGTGACTTTAAGATGGACTTCAACGCCCAGAATTCCCCAGCCATCATTCCACTTGTCAAGGTTGCGCAAAACAGATTTATTCCATTGAGTTTTCCAGAGTAAGCAGGTTTTTTGTCCTGCAATTTTTCACTATTTCATTTCTGTTTTTCATCTTACAGATTTTTATTTTGCGTTATTCCTATTTGTTTGCTTTTATAATTTATTTGCTGCCTTCTATCCATAGGCAGAATCAAATTGTTCCAATTTGCTGCCTCGGGGAGTTTTTTTGGACTGGTTTTGAATAACAGAATAATAGAGTTGGAAGAGACCTTGGAGCTCTTCTAGTCCAACCCCTTACTCAGGCAGGAAACCCTATGGTTCAGAGGTGAGTTCCTGCCGGTTCGGACCAGTTCACTAGAACCGGTAACGGGAATTTCCCCCCACTTGACAAACCAACAGCGACAGCCAGCTGGACACATCCCTTGAAAATAACCCTCTGTGCATGCACAAAGCCTCCTGCACATGCGCAGAGAGTTATTTTTGAAGCAATACCCAGATGTGATGGGGCGCATGCACACAAGTGCAGAGACTGCATGTGCGCAAAACGTGCACTTCCATCAGAACCCGAACCGGTAGGAAAGATAAGTAGAACTCACCTCTGCTATGCTTGTCTATTCTCTTCTTAAAAACTTCCAGTATTAGAGCATTCACAACTTCTGGAGGCAAGTTGTTCCACTGATTAATTGTTCTAATTGTCTGGAAAGTTCTCCTTAGTTCCCAGTTGCAATAAAAAATATAATAAACAAGTAAAAAATAATAATAAATGCTTTAATCATACTGGATGATGACCCTGAGATCATCTTGTTCTTGCCTTGTGTTCCAATCAAATGAGTATTTACTCAGAGGGAAACAGCCAATCAAGTGTTTAAATGCCCTCCCTAGGCAAGCTTATCTGACACTATCATTATATTTTCAGTGCCAAGGGAAGAGTTTCAATTGCCAATTTCTGAACCTCCTGAATCTTCTGTATACTTCTCAGAACCTATAGATTTAAAAAAAATGTTTCTACTGCATGTTTGCTCGAATTTCTTTCTTGTTTTTTAATCTGTGGCTCTCAGGAAAGATTTCTACAAAGCTGTATAGATATCTTGGCAATAATATCAATGTGATTTGCTGAAAAACTATTATTAATACAAAAACAAGACTCTTTGTGCCTTCTATGTGTCTTAAATAACATGAGAAACAATTAAAATATAGTTAAAATAGCAAATTTTACATGACTTGGCAGAAAAAAACTATGTCGATCTAAACAGTATTGAAAAAAATAAATCAAAGAATCCATTGAACACATACTTCTTCATTGTCTCTTTCAGGTACCCGATGTGAGGATTTAATAACACCTCTATTAATCAATGAGAGAAAATTATTATTTAGTTGTTTTAGCTGACTGGTCAGTTGCAATTTCCAGAAGAAGCACAAAATTCTCTTTAATCATTATTGTCACCTATCATGTAATATTATACTTTTTACTGCTCAGAATACCATCCATGTTAACTTTATTCAGATAAAGGGGAACATCCTTAAAAATAGTTGCAATAAAAAGAAAGAAGTCATGTCTGTTTTCACATTTGTAGTCTATTTTGTTTTCAAAAGAAATGGAATCTCTCTAGCTAGTATTATGTTTCTCTCTGCCCCAAAAGACAAAGCTTTGTAATAAGTTCACTGGCAAATCTTGTTAAAATCGTTAGTGTGACTGCCTTTAATTAATCATTTTCCAATAACATGTAAAACTCATTCTGGTTATGAAACAGATTTTTCCCAAAAGACAGCACTGATGGAAGGAAAGAGTTGAATAGAAATAGAATGTTTGAAAGCAATCATCATACAGATTTGTTCATAGAACAGAGATTGATCTAACAATCAAATCAGAGAAGTTGATTGTTTAAAATTTGTTAACTTTCAGTTTTAAAAATTGTTTAAAATAACTTTTTTTTTATAGCAAGCATGAAGCTGCGTGTTTTTTAAAAAAACCACCACATTATTCTTGATACACTAATCTGAATACTTTTTGCTAATTATGGAGTGAAAGTGGATAACTTTGCACAGATGATAATTCCAATTTAAGGTATTAGTCTTATTATTTATTTATTTCCCAAAGTTACTGAAGTGCCTAGAATAGCCATAACAAGAATCTGATGTAATCAAAATAAAGAAAGTTGAGCACTGATATATTTTTATGTTGTCCAGCTGTTTCAAATCCTTTCAAAGGATTTGGAAACTTTGGCGGGATGTAATGCACTACATAAATATTTGTTTTGGAATTACACTCCAGAGATGCTCTGGGCTTGGAGTCTTACCTCCTTTGTTTTGTTGCCAATGTTTCCAAAGCTCATCATGTAGAATTTAGTTTGCAATTGATACTTCATCATTGATCCTGGTTTCTTACACCAAATTCTATACCAAAACCAAAGGCACATATCAATATAATGTTTTTATGTATTTATTTGTTATTCTTACATAAATATTCTGGCTTTCTTTAGAAAAAATGCAGAGATGCTCAGTTTGGGATGAGATACATCCTGCCAGCATTCCTTCTGCAGTTTTTTCGATGGATGGGCTTAAAACGTAGACCTTTTTCTTACTGGGATGGGGTATCTCCAGAGGTGGGTTTCAGCAGGTTCTGAACAGTTCTGGGTAACCGGTAGCGGATATTTTGAGTAGTTCAGAGAACCAGTAGCGGAAATTTTGAGTAGTTCGGAGAACCAGTAAATACCATCTCTGACTGGCCTCACCTGCATCTATTCTCTGCCTCCTGAATCCCAGCTGATCGGGGGGGGGAGGGAATGGAGATTTTACAGTATCCTTCCCCTACCACACACCCCAAGCCAGACTAGGCCCATTAAGCCATGCCCACAGAACCGGTAGTAAAAAAAATAGAATCCCATCACTGGGTATCTCAGGTGCAAAGTAAATATTTTCAGCCTTGCAAATGCTTAGTGTATTCATTGCAGTCCTTAATTTGACCTTTGCAATGGCTAGTGAGGCTCTTGAATTAAAGGAAGTTGCACACCCATGTTTTAAGGGCTCAGCACAGAACTCTTCTATAATTTTATCCTTGCAAAAATGTCTGTGTTAAGAGACAATGGTAGGCTCAGAGTCACAATGTCAGCTCTCTGATAAGTAGGAAACTGAGTTTTACCAGTCATGATGTTAACCAATATGGCATATTGGCACTGATTGAATTAAGATCAATATAAAGTATGTCTTAATGATGACTTCACTGAAATTATGTCTGCTTGGTACGTGCCTCATTAAAAAAATGTCTGGGGAAATTAGTCCATCTTACTGGGAATGCCATTTGTGATTAAAGTTCACAAAGATGACACAGCAAAGGCTATCAAAAGTAACATGCTTTATTCTGGATATGTTTAGCACATAAAAAACAGGATACAAAAGAAAACTTATCCTTGATTTCTTTTCAATTTTAGTATATTTTGTGCGAAGCCAAAACATGGATATATCCTAGCTTCTTTGTATAACTGCACATGAGAACAAATATAATCCAACATACATAGTTCTTAAAATAGGAGTTCCTGACAATAGCTCAGCAACAAGATTTAATGTTGTAGTCTACTTATTCCTCTGTTTCAGTAATAGGAAATTATGGATAAGTACATTGAACTGTATTGGTGTAAATTAGTTTTAGCTATATTTTTCTTTTCTTTTTATTATCTCATGCCTTTAATTTTTGAGCATTACTTTTTTCTTACTCATTTGTACAAATATCACTACATGCAGAATAGAATTGTGTAACATATATGTATATAAGTACAGAGACAGAAACCTTGAAAAGTATGGTGAGAAATAACATCTCTACTTCTTCCAGCCAATCAGAAATGGTAAGGAACTGCCCTGTATGACTACATTCTGATGCATAACTATTTGAAAATAGTAAGTGATGTTTTGTGTATATAAGGTTCTAAAGTAATTCACTAAGTTTATATCCACATTCAGAAGATAAACAGCAGAAATTAACTGATGTTGATCAGGAAGGTGCTTCTCATCACTTAACATTACTGAACCATTTAAATTGATATTTTAGTGCTAACTGGCAGTAGTTTGCCAGGGTTTTCAAAAAAATAATTTTGCTAATCCAATCTGCAGATGCTGGAAAATAGTTCTTTATGGATCACTAAACCTTCATCTAGCAAAGAAATCTGATAAGTAAGCTACTGACATTTTAATTTAATACCAGAGAGACTGATTTATGCATTCAATAAATATATATTGAATTTTAGTAAATTTCTGCAAATGGAATTACCGGTTCATTTAAAAAAAAAAAAAAGGAAATGTTTTATATTTTCTAGACAGACTGCTTCTGTAACTAGAGCTGTAGAAAGAGGATATATGATGCCACCTTCAGTGAAAGAAAAATACTACATTAAATTTCAAGTTATTACGTTCACATTTGGTTTATTTAAAAGTACATCCTATCCTTGCTACATGAAATTCAATACATGGATTTCCAGTTTAGGATCAGTTAGGAAGAATCGTAGAGGTAAAGTGGTGTAGGGTTTCCTACCTAGGCAGGGGGTTGGACTAGAAGACCTCCAAAGTCCCTTCCAACTCTGTTATTCTATTCTGTTCTAAAGGAAGACCTTCATGTAATTATTTATTTGCTATAGCAGAATAACATGGCTATCTACCTTTCTAGAAATGTTTACAATGGAAATTCAGCCATATCAAGCAAATATCTAATTCTTTCATAAACAAATATCACCTTTCTAGCCAAATGAATGTGGCAACATAATTCATAAACTTTAGAATAATTCATTTATAATATGGATTATAATGAGAAATTATGAAAATTCCCTCTTTTCCTTCCACCAAACCTATTGGACTATTTTATTATAATAGTCTTCATATTAAACAGAAAAAGATAAAAATACCACCCATGTTGAAAGTTTGTATAAAATCACAATAGCTGTTCATACAAATGTTTACTTGGGAGACATCCTACAAAGCAAGGCAGTTTAATATATGCAACATACTTCTCTAAATAAAGAGGGGAAAAATCGGATTCTAAACTCCCTATTTGAATTGGTCACAATAAATTTTATAACCCTTCATCTTTGTCCCACTAAGACATACTAAGTGGAATAACTCAATATGGTGAAGTAATTTTGTAGACATATGCAAAGCCAAATATATATAAGCACGTCTGATGAGGTACACTATAGAACAGGGCTGTCAAACTCCTGGGCCAGAAGCATCATGCGCTGGCCATGCCCACGCCTGGTTTAGCGAAGGGGGGGAAAGTTCTGATATGTCATGTGATGTCGCCGTGATGACATGCGTTTAACACCCCTGCTATAGAAGGATACACAAATGTCAAAAGTTACATTGTGTATTTTAAAAAGGTAATTATCAGTGTATACTCCAGAATATATACTTCACAAAATTTAAATAATGTCCGTTTCAGCCCCATACATACTTCTCTTGATCTGCTATGGGCAGTGTAGGAAGGAAAGGTGATCAAATTCAACCTCTTATTGTTTGAAGTGTCCATTCTAGAATAAAAATACAATATAAAACTCTTCAGGTTTCCTTTCTATACAGTAATGTTCAATTCCATCATCTGTGAACTTACACTGGGGCTTACGTGTGTATACCAGTGGTGGTTTCCTAACGGTTCAGTCCGGTTCTAACAAACCGTTAGTTACTTACTGGCACAGTTTGGTAGAACCATTAGTAGCCTGGGCCTGTCATGCCCCAGAACTAGTTCTGCATCTATTTATCAAAATCTTGGATTTTGCTTCTGTGCATGTGCAGCTTTTGAAAAACATTGCACAAGCGCGCAGTGCGTGCACAGCCGCAGCGTACCCGAGTGAACCGGCAGTAAGATGATTTAAAACCCACCTCTGGTGCATACAGCATATAACATAAAATATATTTAGACTGAGCATCATTTTTTAAACACTGTCTGCATTTTCTTTTTCATATAGCTCTGATGTTAATAAACATCCCCTCCCAGAGGTTTTTAAGAAACTGAAGTGAACTGAAGTCTAAAAGATTTATACTATATCACGTTATACTTTAATTGCCTCCAATACTATTACATTGAGTGTGAGATATGCTGTTTATAATCATACATGAGCAAGCATTTATTTTAAAATCATCTTTCATCCTGGCATGAACCACAGCTAATTAGCTTCAACAAAATGGCTGCTTTTTATATAAAAATATATGTAGTTTGTGTGCGCATACAGTACATAGATGTATCTCAATCAGCCTTAAAATAACACACACATCTCTTCTACAACGTCCATGCTCTGCCTTATGGACTATGTATTTAGACAGCTCTCAGCTTTTAAGACAGATTATTTGAATTGCAGGATGTAGACTGCAAGTAAGGCACTGTTTCTGTTCCAACCCCAGGCCACTGAGTGGGTAAACTTAAAAAACATGACAGTATACCAATGCTGAAGTTTGATTTGCTTTTATTTGTAATGCACATACAGAATATGCAGATTTTGTGAATTAAAGGATCATTTTATGATTTGTCCTTTAACAAGTTCCAATTTAAGTACATTTCTTATATAAGTATGTCTATGTGACAGTCTAAAATATGTATCAGGGCAGTATTATTACTAAATTAACTCAAAGTCAAAGTCACATTTTTAATGATTGTGAGTTACCATAATAACAGTATTGCTCAATTTACTTTGTGACAGTAAGTAATTTATACATATTTATTCAGTATCAAGTTCCACTGAAGCATGGATTGGATAGCATGAAAATTATGTGGATTGGTGGACGTAAAAGTGTTTTCAGATTATATGTATCAAGAGATTCTTAGCAAGTGGAAGTGAAACATGGAGTAGAATGCCTAAAGGTTATTCTAGGACTTTATATTGTTCAACATTTTCATGGATATGTACAGGGAATCCCTAAGAAATATGCAGACAATACAAAACTAGATGGCATACCTAGTACACTAGAATACAGAATAAACTTCAAAATAATATTCATGGGTCAGAGCAGACTTTTTAAATTTGTTTTTTTGTCTCAGGCCACTTTTCCACTTTTTAAAATTATGGAAGATCCCAAAAGAGTTTTTGTTTGTATGGTTTATATTTATCAGTAATTAATTACATTTTAATTAATTAATTACATTTTATGCCACAATTGTTTCTCATGATCATTTGATGGGATTTTAATATTGTATTATTTTTCAGCATAGGGTGGCAAATAATTTTGATTTCAAAACCCCTTGAGAGGGTCTACTCTTAGGGCTCTCCAGGGGTATCTAAAAGTTTAAGAACCACTGGGTTAGAGAAATGGGTTAGAAGTAGTGAAGTTGACAAGAGTAAAAAATCAAGTTTTTCAATTTGGAAACTGAATATCAAGGGCAAAGCATAAAATGGAGAATATCTGAAAAAGATCTTGGTTTAATAGTTGATTATAAATTACTGTTGTCCTTTTTGTGGTTGAATTTTGGAGTCCCCACACCCCTTAAGCAAGTTGAATTCCTTTCTCTCTGCAGAACCTCTTACCCTCACTTCAGCAATGGATTACTATCTTTGGCTTCACCTCTTTCTTTTCCCTCTACTGGCAAGGACAACAGTACAAATTTCCTGGATATTCATCCATAATAATTAGAGCAGCTCAACTGTGGTATCAATTACCTAGAGCTCTGATGAATTCGCCTTCCCCTTAATTACCCAAAGGCTAGACAGTGTATTTATGCAATAGTGTGAAATAGGGATTGGATTTAATTACCTAAACGACTCCTTACAGTCCTCTTTAATTCTACAAATTTAATGGAATTTACTTCCAAGTAAATGTAAATAGAATTGCAGTCCTGCTTACTAGGATTCTTAAAATAAAACTGTCTCAAAATTGATGCATATTTTCAAAAATTGAATTCAAATGCATAATTATGTACCTATGGGCCAGTCAGCCCAACCCACCTCACAGGGTTGTTGTTGTTGTTATAAGTACACCAGGAGGAAGAAGATGTATTGGATATATTCACTGCCTTGAGTTATTAAAATAAATAAAATAATAAAGGTAAGATACAAATAAAAATAAGTTGTATCATTTCTTTTTATTCAGAAATTATAGCATGTTTTCTGGTTCTAGGGAAACGATCTGGTCGAAACACCGAATCAATAATCATTCCTCTAATACAAAAAAAAAACTTTTTGGTAACGTTTCAAGAAATACAATACAGTTCAAAACAGCCCGAAGAGCGTATTTCGCTATACTCATTCATCCATAATTTGTCCTAACTCTTTCGCCATCGTCTTCAGGAAGTAACGGCTGCGCAATGGCTTCTGGAAGTTGTAGTGTTCTTCCTGTAACCTGTCCAGTAGATCCCCAATGCAACAGACTAGCGTGGGAACTACTGCTAGTTTAGGCCGGCGTTTTACGCTAAAATGGCGGCTCCCTTAGCGTTGGTGCTTTTGGTGGCCGTAACGGTACGGGCCGCTTTATTCCGTTCCAGCCTGGCCGGACTCATTTCTGAGAGGGTGGAGGTGGCGTCTCCTTTAAATGCCTGGAAACGAGGTGAGGCCTACGGATGGGGACGG
>JANHFT010010541.1:0-11851 GCA_032467955.1 Pseudoxenodon macrops | reverse complement strand
TGGATTAAGTCCTTCTGCAGAAGTATATGTACTGTTTGTTTGTTGTTTATTGGTTTCTTACTTGATGAATAAAGCTTCTCTAATTGGATCCTGGTTTCCTATTATATTTCTTTAGTCTTTTTCCCACAGTGATAATAATATACCTTTAATTTATTATAAAAGAATTATATTCATTGATGATGGTAAAAGACAATGAAAACAGATGATTTCATTAAATATCAGAAATGAGCAGAAATATTTCAGAACACATTTTTTAACATGAAAAATTAACATTTTCCATTTAGAATGATTCTATTTGGCTATAAAATGCAAGAGATTTTTTTAATGCCACTTTTTAATGGCTCAGAATAATCATTCTCATAAAATATGTGCTGAAGAATATTAAAAAAAAAACCTGAGGAGTTTTATTATCTTTATTCACAACAGAAAGTACTTTTCATTTGCATAACATTGCTATAAGAAATTAGAACATCTCACATCATCTTGTTATAACAATTTTTTTTTATCCCACCAACTCCTTTGGCTTCTCTTGTTTAAAATGTATTTTCTTTTTCCCATCTTAAGTCCAAGTGCCGGTTAGCAGCCATTTTCCATTCCAGGCACTTTTGCATTCCAATTTAAAAGTTTTTTTTAATTCTTCTTTAAAATAACTGAACTTACCCAGTTCCACACTTTGCTCAGTCACCACTCCTGCACAGTCGCTTACATCATTTTCTCCAGACAAAGGATATCTTCTCTCCTGCTCAGTTCATTGTGGCTGCCCCGGCTTGTGATGGTTCAAAGCCCGTCTCCTCAGCCGCCGGGTCTAGAGGCTTCAGCCTGCCCTACAGGGAAATTGCCGTTTCCCTGTTCATGCAGGCTGGTGCCCCTGTACTCCACTGTCCCTCCAGGACAGTTTCAGGTCAGCTAGGACCCCTGAATCTACTGAGGTTCGACGGCTTCTCAGGAGCACCCGAGAAGCACGTCTTCTCGCCGCGACACTAGCCACGCTCCTGGATCTCTGCATCTTCCACCTGGATAAGGTGGTCCTTCATCTGGACCCTTCCTTTATCCCAAAGGTCAGCTCCTGGTTCCACAGGGCCCAGGAGATTGTCCTCCCAAACCTCTGTCCTAACCCCTCCCATCGCCTCGAAAAACAGTGGCACACACTAGACGTCCGCAGGGCTCTCCGTCTTTACATCCACAGAACAGCATCGATCCGCAAGACAGAATCACTCTTCGTCTCTTTTCTTCCTTCCATACTGGGCCACAAAGTACCATCGGGCATTGGATAAGAGGCACATTGCAAGGGCGTCCGACCTGTCACCTACTCCACGGCCAGCATGAGTGATGGCACATTCCACTCGCAGTGCGGCAACAACGGTGGCATGGGCCACTCAAGCCTCCATCAAGGAAGTGTGCAGAGTGGCCACTTGGGCCTCGCCCTCGCCATTCATCTGTCACTACAAAATCGATGCATTTCCTTCAGCGGACACGGCATTTGGTCGCAGAGTACTTCAAAGAGTGCATCAGGTTTAAAAAAAAAAAGCCACAACGACAACTAAACAATTTACCTGAACAAGTACCTACCCTCCCAAGGACACACAGCTTTGGTATGTCCTATGCCTGGATGCTAGCTCCACCCTCTATGGAGAAGGGTCTTACCTGATATGCTCCTTCTTGTAGGGTGGAGATAGCATCCAGCCCCACCCAGAATTTCAAGGGCCCTTGGTTCTTACACGAATCTTTCCAAAGGCTCACACTAATAGGAACACTTTTCAGCAGCAGTACACGTCGAGTCTATCTTCTGCCTTTGCCAAAGCTGGGTAACCTAGCAATGGAGGCAGGCTATTCAGCATCTGAAAGACTCAGAACAGATGAGGACATCCCATGCATGGATGCTAGCTTCATTGTACAAGAAGAAGCGTATCAGGTAAGACCAACGCCCCTTCTTCTTTGGATTTGGCCAGGGAACAGGCAAGCAATTCCAGGAAATCAAAAGGAAATGAAGAGATTATGTTTAAGTATCTCATTGGCAAAAGTCCTCCTTCTGGAAGATATAAAACATTATCTGATAACACATTTTTACTGTCTTCATTTGCATTATTATATTCCAAATACTACTTTCAATTCTTTCAGTTTTTATACTATTTCCATTAGTAAGATAAATATATTTTTCATTATACTGTATCAACTGTTTAAAGAACTTATCATTGTGTGTGTTTCAATTCCAGAATAAATTCTATCAGAGTTTGATATTTTTTCTAACTTTAGAAATTGTATTTTATGCAGACACTTTATTGAACATTGTTCATTCAGCACATCACAAAATAGCAATAAAAATATTGAAAAACCATAACTACAACTCCCAGCACTCAAAGGCAAATATTCTCTCTATAACATTTTACTGGGTCTGAAACCTACCTTACCTCAATGCTTGCATAATTGCAGGTTTCCAGCTAGCATTCCGGAAGGCTACAGAGTGACTGTAGAATCTGAGAAGAAAGTGTATTCCACTTGGCAGGGGGTCGTTATGGAGAAGGTATGCTTCCTAGCTCCCACCAGATGACAGTTAAGGAAAAGGCCTTACATGCTACTTGACTTGATGAGATATATTCTCTGGGAATTTTATTTCCACTTTCCACCTGCAACAGTCTTCCATACTATTGTTACAGTCTTCTTAAATTTCACCAATATACAATATACTTTTAGCTGAAAGCCTTAAAATTATTTTCTAATTTTTATTCTTATTTTCCCTTATAGCTTTCTTTTTCCTGCATTGGACCTCATATCCCAAAATTCTACCAATTTCTTCTTATTACTTGGATTTTAAATTGAACTGAGCTTCATCAGCAATGTTCTAAGGCAGGGGTGTCAAACTGGATTTTTTCGAGGGCCGGATCAGTATTGTAGTTCTCCTGCAGGCCGGTCAGCCGGCTGGTGGTGGTGGTGGCAGGGGGAGACAGGACAGACTCCTGCAGCAACCTGCCGGCAGAGTGCTGCAGGGGGCTGCCAAGCTGAAAACGGGGATTGGGGGGGTGCTCATATGGTTGCCAGAGGCACCATGGGCCAGTCCTTTGCTATTTCCAGGCCGGCCCTGTGGGCCAGATTTAAGCACCCCGCAGGCTGGATCCAGCCCGTGGGCCTTGAGTTTGACACTCCTGTTCTAAGGTCTCAAAGTTAACCTTTGCTTTAGTTCTTTCAAGATGGTTGAGAAACAACCATCATTAACTGTTACTCGTGCTACTAAATATCAAATAACTCATAAAAGACTCCTCCTCCTTGTAGAGAAATCTGTGCTACACTGGTATCTCCACAAAGCTGCCTCCCTTCAAAGAAAAGCAGCAGCAGGTATCTTCCAACCCTGGTTACATAAAAATCTCATCGTATTCTCAGATATCAATGACTGTAAAATTAACTTTGCTTGGTATGCTTTCTCAGATAAATGAAAATTACTTTTCAGATAACTGTTAGTGAACATAACCAACCTTCACCTTCATTAACAGAAGTATTCTATCTTTGCGAAGAAGGCATGGCTTGTTCTGGGCAAGACGACGATCTCTGGGAAGCTCCCGAGAGATTGTTAAATCTCAGCCCAACCGGGGATCCTAGTGGACTCTGAACTGTCCTGGAGGGACAGTGAAGTACGGGGCACCTAACTGCATGAACGGAGAAATGGCAATTTCCCCGTAGTGCAGACTGAAGCCTCAACCCGGCAGCCGAGAAGGCAGGGCTGGTCCTGCCCCCAGCCTGGACAGCCACTTCGAAAGGAGCTTTTTGAAAGAGATATCGCTTGTTGGAGGAAAAGATCTGAAAGATATCATAGGAGTGGAGAAACAGAGCAAAGTAGATTGGTGAGTCCGGCCCTTTAAGAAAGAGGGATTTTTTTTTTCCAATTGTAAAAAGAAAGTGCCTGGAGAGGGACTCAAAATGGCGGCTGATTCGGCACTGGGGCTTAAGAACTTAAAGATAAAGAAGATTTAAAAAATCTAAATAAAAGAAAACAATGATCCTTTGCTTTTGCACCCGAAAGGAGGAAATTTATAAAGAAAGGAGATTTGTTTTTCCCCCTTACTGAGCGGACTACAGAAATTAAAAGAAAATCAATGGGGACATCTGCTGGTGAAAAGAGGCTATTGTAGTGATTGGATTTTGGACACTAAAATTTAAAGACACAAGTGTTATAAAACCTTAAGGATTGACAATAAAACTATATGAAAACGATGGAATATGAGGGATTTCTAAGACTTATTGAAATGATAACAAACTTGTATAAAATGATGAAAAGTGAAAAAGACTTTGGCCCACTGTTGGATGAGAAGGTCGAACTGACTGAATCTGATTTGGAAATGGATCCTGATCCCCTGTTGGAGGAAGATGGAAGAAAGGAATTAGAACTGTTTGGGACTGACTCTGAGGGAAGTCAGAAAATAATAGACAAGAAAATACGTAGAGATGATTTCACTGGGTTTAACAGTGGTTTTATAGATGATTTCACTGGGCTTAGCAATGGTATTAAAAGAATTAAGAGGGGGGAAACAGGTAAAGAAGATACAAAAGGTAAAAAAATGGAAATGGAAAAAGTGGGAGGAGAATTAAACAGAGAACATACATCACGGAAAGGAGAGAAATCCAAGGAGATAGAAGTCATTTACATAATTATCAGAAAGGGGAAAAAGAGAAAAGGATTAAGAGGGGGGATTATGGAGAGACTAATGGAAAATGGTTAAAGAGAAGGCACGCAAAAAGGATTTGATTGTTTTTTTCTCTTATATATCAATATATATTTTGTTTAAACAAGGTGCGCTATATATATTAAGTAATGAATGATTAAATGGAAAATTATGGTGTAAATTGAAATAACAAAGGGATGTAAGGGAAAATTGATATGCATAAAATGAAATATGAAATGTGATAAAAAATCTACAAAAATGAAAGGGTTTTAGGGAGGGGATGCAAAAGCAAATAAAGGGGGAAGAATAAGGGGACAATTATTTTTGAGATATAGTTAAATATTTGAAAGTCAATTGATATGTAATCAACTGTGGAGGTACAGGACATGGAATAAAAACGATTAAATAAACATAGGTAGAGAGCCGGCCTTTTTGGAGGGGGCATCACTGCTCATCCCCTTCTTGCCCCTAGCGTGAGGCGCCTTGTCAGCCATAGTGTACTGATGCTGCTGATGGTGAAAAGGCATGCCGCTATGAGACCCCAGGCACGGAAGGTGCAAAGGTGGTCAACTGATCTGCCCAGTGTCAGGTGTATATAGCGTCGCTTACGAAGCGCAAGACTTCTGATAATGGCGTTTATTGTTTTATTTAATTTTATTGGTTGTGCCAACAAGGAAGCGCGAGGCTTCTGTTCTTCAGCCCGGCGCTCAATTTAGTTTGGCCAATCAGATCGGAGCGTGAGGCTTCTGATTGAAAAACAGCAGGTGAAGACGCCTGTCTGGACGGGTGGGAGGACAACAATTAAGAGTCACTGCTCCTCAGGCGGCGATTATTGTTGAGGGGTGAAGCGCGAGGCTTCTGTACAGTGCAGGCGGCGTTAATCTTGAGGCACTCCTGGTGCCAGCATATGAAGCACGAGGCTTCTGAGAGGCGCGGATGGTGGTGTGCCTGGAAGCGTGAGGCTTCTGGTCTCCCTGATCAGCAGTAGATTAGTAGGGTGTTAATTTCGGCACGAAGTGGCTGGTAAAATAGCGACTGGCAAAACTGGCGGGAAAATGCTATATTTGATTCCGGCAGCTAACAAGCTCTTAGTGATCGTGCAAATTTGGGCAAACAATTGGTGAAGGAAGACCCTCGCTAGTAAGGGAGGGAGCTCTGGGCTCGATGATGTAATCTGCCTGTGAACAGGATGGCCCCGCCTCCTCAGCCATCAGGGCCGTATGAACCACGCTGCTGCCAGCGGTGGCCATTTTAAATTGGCTGAGGCAATAAAAGTTTTTTCCTGGCTCAATATCAAGAAGAGGCTTGGAAGGACTAAAGTTCCGAATGCAAACCTCCTTGGTGCAGGAAACTCACCAATAAATCAAGTCTTGTGGTGGAATGGTCTGAATGCTGCAATGTGGTTCCAGTGATGCGGAATGGCCTCCTTGCGTCTGGACGCGGCAACACCCTCACGTCCCACACGCCACGGAGCAGGCTCCTGAGCGTGGAGCAGGTAGTTAGGGTCAGCACACCGGAGATATGCTCGTGGTGCTGCCCAGAGACACTGCCGGCCGTCAGGTCGATCACCACTGATGCGGCCCTCAGCGAGGCAAAAAAACTTCCACCCGCCAGAATTCAGAGACCTTCAGCCGCTGCAGCCTTCAGTGAGGAGGAAAAGCCTCTTCCCACCAGAATCTGCAGTAGTTGCCAATAGAAACGGCTCACAGCATGGATGCTGGAATTGGTAGAGGAAAATTTTGCTGCAGCTGCCCTCGGCGGGAAGGTAAGACTGCTAGCCGCTGGAATCCTTTAGAAATTGCCACCAATGCGGCCCTCGGCGGGAAAACCGAAAGCCTCCACCAGCCAGAATAATGTACTCGCAAGGCTGAACAAGCCGACAGTCAGCTGTAGTTGATGAGGCACTTCAGCCTTGCCAATTCGAAGAGAAATGTGGTGAAATTATAGCTTTAGGAATGGAGAGCTAAATAGCATGCCTCCCCTGTCTGCGCATGCCCAGTTTTGATGAAGGCGTAGTGATTGACTTGATGATTTTCAGTTCAGTTTGACCACGCACTGGGTCGAACTGATTGCTATGCCAGACTAAGCCGGGGAGTCAGCTGTGAGCATTCTGTGCTCCAGACAGATGGAATGGCCACCCCTGCAAGCAGATCTTCAGGTAAAACCAGACCATCACCAGTGCTCCTGGCTATCAGATGGCCACTTTTTGGCGGAGCCGGGATCTTACAGTTTGAAGAATCCAAGGAGATAGGTCTTTGCTTCTCCAGGTCTTCTTTCTTGCGTCTCCTCTACTCCAAGGCTGAGTCAAAACTGGGTGGAGGCAAGGGAGGTGTGGCCAAAGAACCGATTGACTCAGCCTACAAGTAGAAGAGCGGAGCAAACCCATTCCTTGGATTCTCTAGTTAGCACAATGGAGAAATGTGACAATCATGGTGTACCTAGGTTTCAGCAAGTATTACATGACCAAATGTCCCATGATATCTTAGTAGAGAAGAACAAAATTAGACAGACTGTAAGATAATTAATAAATACAGAGGTAGTTGAATATCTGACTCAGCATTCCATCCTTCCGAGGTGAGTAAAATGAAGACCCAGATTGTTGGGGGTAATTTGCTGACTCTTTAAACCACTTAGATAGGGCTGTAAAGCACTATTAAGCGGTATGTAAATCTAAGTGCTATTGCTATTGCTATATACCCAACAAATGAACTCACTATCATGCTGGAAACAAATGTTGTATGAGGATTCTAAGTCCTGTGTTGTTCAACATATTTATTAAAGGGCTAGACAACATCATTATTTAATTTATGGACACAATGACAGAGGAGACCTTAGAAGACAATGTCAAGGTTCAAAAAGATCTTGACCAAGTGGGATAATAGATAGAAAGCAGAAAGGTAAATTTCAAGAAGAATGATTTCCAGACCTCAAAGTTAACAACAATTTTTTTCAGTAAAATCTTTGTATCCAAGAAATTATACTTTCTATTTATGGTAAACAACAACTTTTGAAGAAATGCCATACAGCTGTTCATTGCTTTTTGTTTCTATTTACATAGTGTATTATCATTTAATTACATAAAGGTTATTTAGTGACTGCCTTGTAGAGTGTTTATAGTTAGGAGAGATGAAAAAGTAACTTTATGACTAATCCTCACATTTATGACCTTTACAAGTCTGTAAAGCAAATGAAAACTAACCTAGGATCCTTAGCAGTCACAGTTGTCCCAATTGTGATTGCTAAATAAAGACAACTTGTAGATTCAGACATACTCTATAAGATAACCAGATGGATTCAACTGGGATTTCATTCAGTCTGTCAACTCGTGAAGCTTTCCTGACCTGCTCCCGAGTTGCCATAGGAAGGGGAATGGGGAATCACGCCTCAGAGATGCATCGAGGAATTCACACCTCAGTCAAAACAAAACACATCCTAGCAGGCCAAAGTCAAGTCCACGGAGACCCACAACGGCCAGAGGGAGTAAATCCTACAACCTGCAAAATTGCTTCATTGGGGAATGTGACTGATGACACACCTTGGGGGGAGGGGGAAACAGGGTCAGAGGCAAGACGCGAACTGACTTAAGTTAAAGCTGGCTTCACTTGGTCCGTGCCAACATGGCGCTCCTAATAAACAACTGGATTTTTCTTGAAACTTTGCTTGTGGCTCCTGCTTTTATTACTGACACAGCCATTGTCAGCCTCCCAAGATAGGAAACATGACAAGATAAGCTAACTCTATAATAAGGCTACATTAACAGAAACTTGTGAGTCTGGAAGTACAAATCTCCTAGTGTCTCTTTTTACAGCTTGATTATTCAGACAGAACCTTTCTAAGTTTCTTTTTCTTCCCCTTGCTAAATAGTGGGCTCTTCCTCCTTTTGTGTGATCATTCCCTAGGCAACATCTCTTCCTCCTGTCTTCCAAGGTCTTTCTCACATTCCAATACAGTACCTTCCAGGGAAAACCAGTTATGGTCTGTGAGAACAAAATATAAATTTGTCACTCCCTTCTTCTTCCAGTAACTCCCCAAGAACACACAAGGCATCTTGTAAATTTTGTTCCAGTTGAGGTGACAGCTGCTTGTGCTTTTATTGGGCATGATCTGCCTATGTGCCCTGGGATTCCACAGTAAAAGCACACTCCATGATCCTTTCTTCTCTGCTTTTCTCCTGATGACAGGGATTTCTTGGCTACTCCAATTTGTATGGATTCCCTCATGCTGGAATCCAAGGAAGCTATTGGGATATGGGAGAAGACAGATTATAGGATCCTTACAGAGAGAAGAAGAACCAGACAGGGTACATGACAAGATGAGCTAATTTTATTATAAGGCTGCATTAAAAGGATCTTGTGCAAGTCTGAAAATACAAATCTTCTATCATCTCTTTTTATCACCTAATTAGTTAGGGGGATCCTTTCTCTTTCTCACCTATTATTCAATGGCAGGCTTCTCATCCTTTGATCTGATTGTTCTCTAGGCAGTATTTCTTTCCACACACCCTTCTGTTTCTTCCAAGGTCATTCCCACAGTACATAATATTCCCCTCCTCTCTTAGTTATAGTAATTTTCTGTCAAAAGCAAATGTGACATCTTGCATTTATATTTACAAAATTCTCTGAAGTTGCATGATTACTGTTTTTCTAGTCTATGTATTTAAGTAGTTTTTATTCTACACAAAATTTATATGCCTTCCAAGAAAACATCAAGTTTTTATTAAGGTTTCAAATGATGAAAAGTCTTGTGAGGCCTCTATTACTACTCAAATAAATGCAAACATTAACATGTACTGCCTAGCAAATCACAAGAAAATTAATGAATAGTATATTCCGGTAAATTTTAGCCTTTCTCTCATATTTTAAATTTAAAATTAATTGTATCATATATCAGATTATATGTGATATAATGAAATAAGACTGTATCTAGAGGTATACAGGTGATATAAAAATGAACCCAAAATAAATAAAAGCAGCTACACGTAAAAATCAATTTTGCATGCATTACATTTGCAATACCTTAATTAAAAACTTCAGTTGTACAAGTATACCTTAAAGACTACAATTTTGTTTATATGTAGAACTATATTATATTTGAGTGCTCCAGCAACTTTCAAGTCTGAAACAGGCAAAATTCTGGAATAAGCTACATAGCATTCTTTTAAAAAAAACAAAAAAACCCGCACATGACAGTTCCTGTCACTAGGAAAGAAAACGTGAATTGGTAGCAAGTATCTATCTATCTATGTATTTGAATATCTCACTATCAATATTTGCACATAAAGATTATTGTATCATTTTCAGGTGGCTATTCATTCCTGAAAACGGTAGTTAATTATTCATACTCACAAGCTGCCTGTATTCAATTACTCTTTATTCCTCTCAGCCAGGAATCTGCATTTAGGAAATAATTTCCTCCTATGAATCTTTCTCTCTCAAGCAGGTCCAGTATGAAAGATGACATCATTGCTATAGACATGCACCTGATTCTTAAGAAATCGCACCTCCTCCAATAAAGCAGGCTATTTTTTTAAAGTGACAAAGACTGCCTTTGCCAGTGTGCTATTGCACTCTGGAACATGTTCCCATAATACACATTCTTTCTCTCTGCTTTACTGTCATAATGCAAGTTCTTTTAAAAAAAATATAGAGATGAAATATAGATTGCAATCCAAAGCTCTTCCACTATAGGCAGAAATTAAATTATCGTCTTGATTGTTATAATTCTGTTCTACATACACAAAAAAGACTACTTATCTTACATATTTAAACAGATTTGAAAATATTCTAAACAAAATATTTCTTTTATTATCTATAGATAAGTACACAAAGTTACAAAACTAGCAATAAATGGTGAAAATCAACAAGAGCATGGGAACAATCCATATTATTGCACTGAGTACCTCCTGGACAGAAGCTGTAAATTTTGGTTCAATGAATTTCTGGCTTTCAGGAAACAATTTTTGTTTCCTAAGCAACTGATCTATTCAGGGATCTTTTGGATTTCAATTCACATGTAGCATGGCCAGTGGCAACACTTTATTCTTGATTTTCCGTAGTCCTTAAGTCATGATGATTAATAATGATGTCTATATTTATTTTTGTTTAAGTTTTATGGTTTATTCTACATTTTATACTACTCAGTGGTATTGGTCATAGAAACACTTATATGCATTGCTGCATTGTTTCATTTCTTGTCCATTCTGTATTATATTCACTAATTTAATAAAAGAAAATAGTATCACACTTTCCTCATCTGGCAATGCAAAAAATTCACAAAGATATAAAAGTTCAGAGAAGTGGGTTTACTGAGAAAAAACAAAGGAGTCACTATCAGAGAATTGCAGAGAATTGCAATAACTGCTTTCAACTCAATGTGTAACATTTGAGAAGCCAGGAAACGAAAGGCGAAGCCACTTGCAAAATACATCTCATCTGTACAATAGACTGAGCCGAATTGGGGAGGTCTCCAGGAAGAGGAGGCGTGACCAAAAAGATGACATGCTCAGTCTCATCACGAAAGGACAGAACGACTACCCACTCCTAGCTTCTATCTCCCCCACTCTATGGAGAAACACAGAACTTATTGCAAGGCATGAATGGGAAAATGGAAATATCTTAGAACTGATAATGAATGAAGATCAAAGAGTCCAGGAAAGAGAGAAGATAAAGGAAAGAACAGAAGGAAAATCAGACAAGTCAGCAAATAAAAGAAGAAGATGAGAAAGAGAAGATGATAAGAATAATAATGACTGATGAAATAAACCAAGTAAAAAGTATTTTAAGAGATTTAAAAATGGAATCTGATAATCTGGACGATACTTTTGAAAGGGAGATCAGAGCATGGATGGATATTTTGGAGATCTCGCAGTTTAGGAGGATAAAGATGGGAGAAATACCCAGATTGAATGGTTAAGAGGTAGGTGTTGATAGAGATTAAGATCCAAGAGAGGAGTATGGAAAGCAAATTTAAAAATGAACAAGAATTGAAGTATTAAAATGGGCAAGAGATGATGATAGAAAGGATATTTTCTTTTTATTCTTTTCTAATATAATGATGGCCTGATGAAAAACTACTGTGTTCCCCTGAAAATAAGACAGGGTCTTATTTTCTTTTGACCCCCGGAATATGGCCTTGGCCTTATTATCGGGAGGGCTTATTATTTTGGGGGTGCAGGAGGCGGTGAGCGTGGGACTTGATGT
>JANHFT010010540.1:3268-15831 GCA_032467955.1 Pseudoxenodon macrops | reverse complement strand
TTTAACAGATTTAAGAGTTTTAACAGGACCGGTTCTATGACATCACCAGCTGCTTGCAACCTACTCTATAGAACCGGTCCGAACCAGTAGGATTTCACCCCTGCTTTACATACTTCCAAAGGTTAGACTGTTTTCAAACACTCATGGTTTAACCTTCTGTGAAACAGGAAAGTTGTGCAAATATTCAGTGATGGATTCAATGAGAGGGGAATCTGGCTGGATCTCCAAACCGATCTGCATAGGAACATTTATCAACATATGCAAAAACGTCTTTTTCCAAATGAAATTGGAATAAATCCAGAATTGACTCCCAATACATCTGACTGATTTTTCCAAGCTGAATCACTTTACTGAAAGCAGACTTTGCCACAATTTGCTCAGGCTTACTTAGCAAGTACACAAAAGAACCCACTAAAAAATAAATAAATAGAGGACTTGGTTTTCCTCAATTTCTGATTGGCTCATTTGAATTTTAACTCTTTTCTAGGGAGCTGGCAGCTGGCCAGGAATTAAAATTAAGCCCTTTTCTATATTGGGGATTGTCACATGCTCTCATTTTGCAAGATGTATTATCAGCTTATTCTTCGGATTACAGTTCCATTGTTGATTCCACCATTATTATAAAAGCAAATCAATGATGATTTTAATTTGCTTGGTTCGTTAATGTTTAAAATCGTAGTTGATTGGTTCTTATGCCTAGTGAATTTTGGCCTTTATCATGCTGGACTGAGTGGCATTTTCTAAGGAACTGCTAGAAATGAAGCCTCGCCTTCCCATTAGTGCTATTAGCCATGTGCCTGGATTCTCACAAATTCAGGCTCAGAATTATTAATAAGAAGGCTGATCATGGCACCAACTACTTATGGTAAGTAAGTGACAATGAAGCAAATTATTTCTTGAATAGAATGATTTCTTTTATGCAATCAAGAATGTCAGATATCAGGTGGACTATTTTCCACTCTGGAATTATTACGTTGCTGCAAATGTGACTTGAAATAGCTTTCTAATGTTGCTGCTTCAAATTGCATACGCAGCGAATAAGCAAGACTGGAGACATACATTATCCTGCATCTTTGTACTTTTCCCAGCTAGGAAATTATTGTCTGCAGGAAATCAAAGTGCTTTTGATCAATCGGGATAATGTTTACTTTGAAAAGCAAATGAAGACATTTTCTGTCACTGTTTTTCACCCATAATTCTTAATATAGTATCATTGAAATCTACATATATAAAAGCCAAACACCACTCACTCATCACAACATCTCCAGAACTGTAAAGGCTACAAACCTGAAACTTGACACGTATGTTCCTCTTAGCTTCTAGGTGCTCGCTAAGAAAGGATTTTGCAAAATGACCATCAGATCATTAGTATTTCTTATACATATATATTAGCACACTCTAGTGCTAAGGAGTTAGACATTCTACTCCCACTCCCCACCTGAAAAGAACTCTGTTCCAACTGCCAGTTGCCTTATATTAAAACGCTCTGATGCTACCTCTTCGCTAAACTGAGCATGGCCATGGCCATAGCGTGACTCATCCAGCCTGCAGGCTGGGAGTTTAGACATTCTACTCCCCCTCCCCATTTGAAAAGAACTATGTTTCAACTGCCAGTTGCCTTATATTAACACGCTCTGATGCTAAGGAGTTACACATTCTACATACATTTTCAAGCTTTAACTGTCAATTTATCAAGCCTGATCACATGGTTTTGTAGCGAAGCACGGTATCCAGCTATAGTGCCATATATATTTGCATTCAGTTATGTGGGTCAAAGGGGGTGGGAGGGTCAAATGTCATGCAATGACAGAAGTGATGTCATGCCAATCCAATGCAAGTTCCATGCCTTTATGGTTCTGCATGAACATAGAAAGGGAATCATGCAGCCAATGATTTTTACTTGATACTTTATGGAAGCAAAAGTGGTACTTTTAAGAAGCAAGCTATAAACAGTAATGATGCTTTTGGCCTTTGGCCTTAGTGATGCCTCCTGAGAATGCCACAGATAGCCAAGAAAACAAATGGGTCATTGAACAAATCAAACAATCATGCTTTGGATGCATTATGCAATAGGTTAAACTGTGGAAAGACATGAAGGGCCAGCCTGAGAAATGAACATCTTACAAATAAATTCCATGTTGGAATGATTCCTCTTAGGACTATCCTGATTGATTTTGAAAAATCTAAATGTTCCAGGCTGTTCTTGTGGTTCTTGTATTACTGCAATGGGGTTGACAGAAAGAGAAGAACTTCACTGTGTCTTGGAAAGGAAACATTTTTCCTACTGCCTGCCTCTGCAGCTTCCCTGTCTTATATCACATTTTACTAAATTTATGATCCTATCATTCTTTGGCTTTATTTTATTTTATTTATTTATTTTGTCAAGCATATATAAGGTAACAGACAAAAGTATAGATTTTGAATACATGAAAAGGGTACAAATAAAAGGGGAACATTAGGACAGGGACAGTAGGCATGTTGGTGTGCTTATGCATGCTCCTTACAGATCCCTTAGGAATGGGGTGAGGTCCACAGTAGATAGTCGCAGGTTAAAGTTTTGGGTGCTAGGAGAAAAAACCACAGAGTCAAGTAAAGCATTCCAGGCATTGACCACTCTGTTACTGAAGTCGTATTTTCTGCAATCAAGTTTGGAGCGGTTTACGTTAACTTTGTATCTGTTGTTTGCTCATGTATTGTTGTAGTTGAAGCTGAAGTAGTCATTGGCAGGTAGGATATTGTAGCAGATAATTTTATGTACTATGCTTAGGTCAGACCGAAGGTGTCGAAGTTCTAAGTTGTCTAAGCCCAAAATTTCAAGTCTGGTGGCATAAGGTATTTTATTGCGGTTTGAGGAATGGAGGACTCTTCTCGTGAAATATCTCTGGACTCTCTCAATTGTCTTAATGTTTGATATGCAGTGCAGGTTCCAGACTGATGAGCTGTATTCGAGAATTGGTCTAGCAAATGTTTTGTATGCTGTAGTTAGTAGTACAATATTACCCGAGAAAAAGCTATGCAAAAAAGCTTTTTTTTAAAAAGGCTTGCAGGAAACAAGGAGGGCAGTATAAACCCTTTGTATATTTGCTTTGAGAAGGTCTTTCTAAACCCTCTTCTTCCTCTTTTCAAAGGCTTAACATGGCCAAGGCTGCCTGCAAAATGAAGCAAGGGAAAGCTTCATTTCAATCAACATTTTCTCTCTGTAAGCTCAAACAATGTGGAGACAACTTGAGGTGGCCTGGAGTGCTTTGAGGCTCCAAGGCAGAAGTGGGCTCTTACTGGTTCTATCCGGTTCTATAGAACCTCTAGTAACTCCACAATGACGTCATGGAGCCGGTTCTATCAGTGTCTCCGTGGGCGCCGCCATCTTGGATTTTGCTTCTGCGCATGTGCAGAAGCTAGTTTTTTATTGCTGTGTGCGCATGTGTGCATGCTTGTGCGCTTCCCACGTGCACATGCAGCGCGACCCTGAGCGAACCAGCAACAAAAATATCCACAACACACCCCTGCTCCAAGGAATAGGTATATCAGCTTTAGGCATATGGGAACTGCATTTGTCTTCTCTAATGAAACCAGAGGGAAAAGAGTTGGGAAAGGACCCAAAGATATAATAAAAGATAAAAGGAAAAAATGGTGCTTTTTAGAGAGTTATTCTAAAGCAACACACTGCATAATAATGTCCAAATAATTAATATTTTGACAAAACATTTGGTATAATAGTCTGTTGAAATTTAAATCTAAAGAATGTGACTTAGATGTAAAATTTCCCCAGCGTATACAGTTCTATATCCGGGAGAAAATAGCATTAATAATAGAAATAATTGTTGGCTGACAAAAAAAAAAGTAATTTTGTTAAACTGAAATCACAGTAAGTCTAACAGAATAATTTTAACCTGGTCTCTTTATTGTTTGGTGGGGCGAACACACAACACACACATCTGAATGTTTCCCTGTGGATGTTCGTGCAACATCTATATACTATTAAAACTCTTGCAACTGCTCAGTTCTTTGTTACCTTAAATTGGATGAAACAGTCCATCACAGGGCAACAAGTTTTGAATCGACAGTCCTCCAAAGGGCTACCTTACAGAATGCGTCCAAAATTCAGGATCCACGACTCCTATAGGATTGAAATTCGATAAAGTTGTGGTTGCTTCAGTGCTGCCATGTTGCCACACTGCTGCAGTCACATGATTGTCGTTTCCAAAATTCCCTGCCAGGTTCCTATAACAAAAGTTAATGGGGAAGCCTTAAGGAAGTTGGAAGTAATTCCCACTACTTTTTGCCAACCCTTGGTTATTTCTGTTGAGGAAATATCTGCTGCTGGAAAAAAATATCCATTTTGTTCTGTTCCAAGTGGGGGGGAGAAAGACACTGAAAACATGGAGGCTGATTGAAAGGATGGTTCATTGATGAACAGGACCACATGGGTTTGAAGTCCTGGGCAGCTGACCACACGGAGTAGAGAGTGACGGTTATTTATACAGTCTCTTGGGCTTTGAATTTGACCTTCCTGTTCCTGTACAAGAATATGCATTCTATTGGCTGCTGTCAGACTCCCATGGGTGTATGTGCAAATCCTAGGAGTTTGTCTAAGTTTAGTTGAACCTTGCTGGGTGATGCAATGTCTCCAGGTGATTTTGCAATGCAGTGAGCCCTGCTGTTAGATAATCCTATAATGTCCTGGGGGGTGATGTCTTAATCCCATCACCCTGGAGCTGAAGGTCTTTTGTCTTGTAGATAGACTGGCCCAGTCCTTCTCAATGGGCACCAAATATCTGCTGGGGGCAGGGAGCTGAAGCTCTGAGTTTCTGTCTCCCCTAAGATTTCTATTTCTCTTTTAGGGGAAATATAATATTCTGACTTTTTAATATTTCCTAAAATATTTCATTCTTCCTAGGAGGGGTGGGTGCTAACTTTCTACACTGCGAAATGATAATAGCAATAGCACTTAGACTTATATACCGCTTCACAATGCTTTTACAGCCCTCTCTAAGCGGTTTACATAGTCAGCATATTTGCCCCCAACAATCTGGGTCCTCATTTTACCCACCTCGGAAGGACGGAAGGCTGAGTCAACCTTGAACCTGGTGAGATTCTAACTGACAAACTGCTGGCAGCCCGCAGTCAGCAGAAATAGCCTGCAGTACTGCACCCTAACCACCTCGCCACTGCAGCTCTTGTGGGTCACAGGTTATCTCATGAACTTCTAGTGATGTAAGTTCCCAATATTACTGTTAGGTAGGAAGTTTACTGGTATGATTAGTAGACTAATCCTTTCTATGTCTAATAAGCTGATTAACTCCCTTTAGGTTAAATAATGGGGAATGAGTTTGCTTGAATGTCAGTTGTTCTTTTACATTTATCTGGAGAGCAGTAGTCAACTCTGAAGAAGGAAGGAGAGGAATCTAAATTCCAAGATCTGAGGAAAAATCTTCTAGGACTCAGGAAGGAATTAAACTCATCCGGACTTCTAGGTAGAGTGAGGGGTGGAGAAAAGTGGTACTGGAGCTTGATTTTATTTTGCACATATCTTAAGGCCAAGTTAACCTTCAAATATGTATTTTACCCCCTAAAACCTAACTGCTATCTTGGATGGGTCTATTCTATGGTCCTTTACACACCCTGCTTTATTTGAAGTATACCATGTTTTGATAAGACTAACAACCATTTGTATTTTCTTTGTATCAAACTGGCAGAGAAACATCTATTTAAAATAGCAATTACAGTTTATTAATCCAGTAAAATGACTCAGAAGGCTTCAAAATTACTATAAGATACTCTACTTAAAGTTTCCACCTCATGTTTCTTAATTAACAAAAACAAAAAGGAAGATATTTGCATCTTGTAGTTTTCTCTTATAAGTGACTGATAGGAGGAAAAGTAAATACCAGCTGAATACTATACCTCCTTGGGATACTGTGATTGGGTGAAGCAGGTCCAGTGGTAGAGAGAGACTTAAAAGTTGGCTGATACTCTAGAAAATTGTCTTTTCAGCTCAAGGACAGTGGTGAGTTCCTCCTGGCTTTACTACTACGCACTTTGTGCTTTGCACGTACGCGCGCCAAGCAAACACCGCACATGCATGCGCACTTTACAAAAACTGTTCACTTCCCCATTTCTACTGGGAAAAGTAGACAGCAAACTAATCTGCAAACATCAAGTCCAGATGTTTTCAATCAAGATGCAACAACAAAGCCAACCAATCCGCTCACAGCAACAAAGCCAACACCTCACACCTCCCCAGTATTTATAGAGAGATGGTAGCTCCGATCACGCTTTGCTCGCAGAAGCACGAAGCCGAAAGCACCAGCCTATATATCCTGTTGAAGGGTGGTGTAAAAGCTTTGCTCCAGGACTTGGAGTAAACATGCGGATCTTTGGGGGCAAAGTTGGAGCAATAAAGTGGAGTTAGATCTGTTCTCTGGCTGTGTTGCTTTCGTGCCACACCCCTGGTCATCACAGCCGCACTTGGACTATCACTGCTATCTTTATTAAGGAGCATCTGTCCATTTGAGCAATATTTTGCTTGGTATGTATCCTTTTTATTTTATGCTTTTAAATCTGTTTGTTTGAGCTAATAAAAAGACTTAAAATCCCTTTATTTAGTGTTCATGGTCTCTAGATCCAAAAAACCCACTTGCCTGGGCACCTGATAACTGCCCTGACATTTGGCAAAACAGTAAAGAATATAATACAGGGCTTCAACACTCTTATTTCAAGACCAACTCCCCACAAATGTTTGTAATCAGGTTCAACTATAATTTGTGGTTATTTAACTATGATTAATGGTATTGGACATCTCTTGGGAGGGGGAAACAGCAGGAAGCGGCTTCAAAATCCCTTGCTTATTTTTTGTGTTTCTTTGTGTCACAAATATTTTTGTGAAAATATTTGCTGAGATTGGCTGGCAACTCAAAAAACAGGCAGTAAATTGCCTCTAATTTGTTTCGAGAAATCACATCCCATTTTCTATGCTTTAAAATTATGTACTGCTATACTATACCCCGGTCTATACTATGTGTAATAACTGAAACTTCAACAATGTGCAACGTCCTGCTCCTATTCATATTTAGGCAAGTTATTGATCTTATGTCTACGTATATTTTCTAAAACTTGGCAGATTTGCTGAAGTGTCCTTTACGTCTTTAAAAGACAATTTTCACTGTGCTGTTATACAATCGGGTGGGTGTTTGAAAAAAAGCAGAGAGAATAGTTTCTAATGTTGTAAGCTAGGGGAGTATGTCATTACTATTGTTGTTAACATAGAATCATAAGGCTGGAAGTAACTTCAGAGGTCAGCTAGTCCAACCCTCTGCTCAAGGTGGGAATTTTATACCATCCCAGTCAAATGGTGGTCCAGTCTATTAAGCAGGGAAGCCTACTAGGCCCAAAACTGGAAGACGAATTGTACTATGAACAGTTGAGGGAGCTTGATATGTCTAGCCTGTCAAAGAGAAGGTTTGGGAAGGGACATGATAACTGTCTTCCATTACTTGAGGGGCGATCACAGAGAAGAGGGGATTGACTTATTCTCCAAAGCACCAGAAGGCAGGCAGGAAGCAGTGGGTGGAAGCTTCTTAAAGAGAGACCCAACCTAGAAATAAGGGGGGGAAATTCCGACAGTGAAAACAATTATTCAATAGAATAGCTTGCCTCCTGGAGTTGTAGGTGCTCCATCACTGAAGATGTTCAAAAATAGATTGGACACAGTCATTTGTGTCTATGAAGGATGAAGGAAGAACACACACCTATGAAGGATGGTGTTCCTGCCTTGAGCAGGGGGTTGAAGCAGAGGTGGGCTCCTACTGGTTCCATCTGGTTCTATAGAGTAGGTAGTAACTCCGTGATGACATCACGGAGCTGGTTCTCTCGGTGGGTCTGTGGGTGCCGCCATCTTGGATTTTGCTTCTGCACATGCGCAACCCTGAGCAAACTGGCAGTAAGAACCTCTGGATTGAAGACCTCCAAGTTTCCTTTCAGCCCTATGATTCTATGTTCTAACCCAAAGAACTACCTAAACTACTAACACTGAATAATTGTTATTATTATGAATAACAATGAATAATGAATGTACATAACTTGAATGTTATTATTAGGAAGGCCAGAGGGGAAAAAATTATTTAAAAATCATAGTGAGGAAATACAATCTGTTTGAAAAGTTATCAGATATATCTTACTGATGACATATTGAATTTGAAAGTCTTGTTTATTTCTTTGGTAGAAAGGCAAGGAATAAATGCTATTAAAAATAAAACATTAGGAAGGGCAATCATAATGAAAATTATCCATTAACAGTCATCACCTAAGAAAGAGACTAAGTAGGCACCCAGATCATTTTTGATCCAGTACAAAGTACTGACTTTCTATTGAGTTCCTAGCAATATTCTCAAAGGTGGCATGCAAATTTGATGCCAATTATTTTGGATGATACATTTTGATGTGTGTGGAAATAGATAATAGGTCAGCTTAATTATTCTGTAGTGGTTTGTGAGTTTTCTTCATTAAATGAGATTAAAGCCTTCTAGGTAGTTAGCTGAATAGTAACACTCAGTTCCCCATTTTCTAATCTTTCTTTTGTAACAAAAAGTTAATAATGGAACCTGCCAAACCTACTGGTTCGGACCAGTTCGCTAGAACCGGTAGCGGGAATCCCCCCCCGCTCGCCAAACCGGCAGCGATGGCTGGCTGGACACCCCCCCAAACCGATCCTCTGGCCGAAAATCAGCCAAAAAACAATCCTCTGCAGATGCACAAAGCCTTCTGTGCATGCTCAGAGGATTTTCACCCAGAAGTGACATCACTTCTGGAGCAACTCCAAACCGGTAGGGAAGGTAAGTAGAACCCACTCCTGAATGGAAGGCTATTATATTATGCAGATAACATACTTTTAGTATGTTCCATGCTCCACTATCTCTTTGCCCTCTGGGGAAAAGCCCCTCACTCTATGATTTCACACTATGTTCCACCTCAACTTCATATCCTTGAAGACTCCAATCAGTTAGAATTAACTGCTGGGAAGATGGAACAAGGCTGGCCTTATTTTTGGAACTGCCTTCATTCTGAAAACAATAAACTCTTTTTTCCCGTCTAGCAGAAAAGGAAGGATTTGGGGGTAATCTCCTTGCCTACTAACCATGTCTCAGTTCCTCTGAACTTTGATTGAAAATGAGACTTTCAGGGAATTTTACAGCTTTACAAAATACAGCAGAGGTGAGGTCTGGGGGAGGCTGTTCCACAGGGCAGGCCCAGTTTCACTGCGTTGCGTCACCTGTAAAGTCATGGAATCAGTTATTAACCAATCTATCACCCTCCACTTAAAGACAAACAACCGACTTTCTAACAAGCAGTTTGGTTTCAGGAAAAAAAATGTCCTGTAATCTGCAATTCCCACACTGCAGAAACATTTGGATCACACAACTTGACCAGGGTAAAGCAATAGACGCAATTTACATAGACTTCTGCAAAGCCTTTGATTCAGTGGTATACAACAAACTACTGTTAAAACTAAGGTCTTACGGCATTTTTGGATCACTGCACAAGTGGATCGCTGCCGCCCCCCTCACCCACCACCAAGAACAAGCAGCCCTGCCCCTGCTACTCTCCTGTTCTCACCCTGCCATTTGTGGCTGGTATTCTAGAGGAGAACCACTGCCTCCCCTCACCCACCATTAAAAACAAGCAGTCCTGTCCCTGCTGCTCTCCTGGGGCTGCACAGCAGTTTTCACCCTGCTGCTTGTGGCCATGATTCTGGAGGAGAACTTCCGCCCCCCCGCCTGCCACCGAGAACAAGCAGCACTGCTACTGCTGCTCTTCTAGGGCGCCAGAGCTGGGTAGGGGCTCAGGACCATGGATGCGGATCGCCATGGGCTGCAGGTCTGGGGCTGCACAAGAAGCCCACTCAGGTTGGGAGGGAGGGAAACCCTGGCCTGCTGGTCCTGTCTGACAACTCTGCTCAACTAGGAAGTGACCTGTCTCCATGTCATTGGGCATGTGAGCTGTTCTTCCCACATGCATGCTCACCTGATATCAGACCAGGTGGTCAGTGCACCTGCGCATGCTGGAAACTGGAAATCATCTTCCCAACATGCGCATGCACACCGGGCAACTGCTCTTTCGGTTTCTGGCACTCCTGCATTCAGGAAGAGCAGCTGACTGGTGCACTGGAACCTGGAAGAGCAATGGACGATAGCCTGGAGAGATAGTTCTGCGTGCCATTTCTGGCAAGCATGTCATAGGTTCGCCATCACGGGTCTGACCTAAGCATAGTACATAAAATTGTCTGCTACAATGTCCTACCTGTCAATGACTTCTTCAGCTGCAACTTTAATAATACACGGGCAAACAATCAATACAAAGTCAAGATAAACCGCTCCAAACTCGATTGCAGAAAATAATACTTCAGCAACAGAGTAGTCAACACCTGGAATGCTCTACCAGACTCTGGTTTCTTCCCCAAACCCCCAAAACTTTAACCTTAGACTGTCTACCATGGACTTCACCCCATTCCTAAGAGGTCCATAAAGGGGGCATGCATAAGCGCACCAGTGTGCCTACTGTCCCTGTCCTACTATACAATACTCATTCCTTGTTCATGTCCATGTTTATACTTATACCTATTATCTAGTACATGTTCGACAAACTAAATAAATAAAAGCTAGGACTTGAAGCACATCAACTCTTCCAAAACTTTCCCTTAGTATCCACACAGAAAAGATAAATTGTAAAATAAGTATTTGACTTTTTTGGATGAAGAATGGAAATAATGAATAAGAATGACTTTCTGACATTTCTAAACTATGTTAAACTATTTAAATTTTGAAATGAAAATAGCCTCTTTTTTTCTCATTTGATTTTGTTAGCTCTTTATTCAAACATGAGAAATACGACTGAAAGGCCTAATTTTCAGGGTGAGACATGCAGTCAGATTTGGAGCCATTCTTGACAAATTAAAAATAGCAAAGAACTAGAAAACGTAAAGTACTATAATTAGAGGGTAAAGCGGATGCCAGACCTCCAATGCCTTCCTTAGGCATTACTGATGCTGGCATAAAATGTAATACTGAGCACATGTTTTCTTGCATACAAAATATATTCTTTGAATCAGACCTGAAAGATGGTGAATGACAAATTATTTTTCCTATTAGAAGGATTGCAAGGATAATTGAAACAATAGTCAGAGTTAGATAGAAAAGGTAAATTAACCTCCGGTGAAGAAGTAACTTCAGATTTCCACAATTAATCAGTGGAATGACTTGCCTCCAGAAGTTGTGATTGCTCCAACACTGGAGGTTTTTAAGAAGAGATTGGACAACCATTTGTCTGAAATGGAATGGGGCAGGGGTGTCAAACTCAAGGCCTGCAGGCTGGATACGGCCCGCAACATGGTTTGGATATGGTCCATGGGGCAGTCCTGGAAAATGTAAGGGGATGGCCCAGGTCGCTTCGGCCCAGTCTACCCAATGCGAAGAGGAAACATCGGGCCAGTGTGGCTTCAGCTTGGTCTACCCATTGCAAAGAGGAAACATTGGGCCCACATTGCTTCGTCCCAGACTACCCAATGAGAAGTGGAAACATGCCAGGAGTTTGGAGAGTGGTGTCAAGTTGGCCACACCCATCCAGTCAGTCACACCCACCCTGCCCCAAGGTCAACCCTGATGCGGCCCTTAATGAAATTGAGTTTGACACCTCTGGTATAGGGTTTTCTGCTTGAGCAGGGAGTTGGACTAGAAGACCTCCAAGGTGCCTTCCAACTCTGTTATTATGTTACATGCACTGTCTCTCAGCATCTCAATCTATTAACCACAAATGGCAGTAAAGTAGAGATAGGTAGTAGGAATTCCTCTATAGTTCTCTTTCCCTCTCTCTCTGCCTAAGTGTTAATCTCACCATCTTTCTTCCTGCCTTGGGCCTTATTCAATGGAGCATGATCCTCTTGAAACATATTGGATAGGATGAAGCTACTAGCTTGTACTAAGCATTTCTGCCTCCCTCAAGTATTTTTCTTCTGTAAATAAACCACTTTTCTGTAAAGATACAAAACCTGGTTCAATAGTCTTAGCATATCTTGGACTCCCCTCTTCAGGAATACAAAATGTTTCCTCCAACAAATTTAAACTGTCAAATGTTTACATTTTTGAGATGTTATTGTGTTCCTGTTCTTAAGTTGTTTTAAAACTATGTTTCAAAAGAACCACTGTTTGTTCAGGAGTCACATTCAGACTAGCATATTAATGAGAATCATAACTCAACTTGAGGAAACAATTTATTGTTATCTTTCTAATTGCAATGGGAGATAGTTATTATGAAAATAATCTGTTTGGTTCCCTGAAATTTAGAAACAATTTGTTTAGGAAAGTAATTATAAGTACATTAAATATATAAACAGTACATTATAATATATATTTAGGCAGTAGTGTTCATGATGTAAGTAAAATATTAAGGTGTTATGTTGTGTGCAGAGGGTTTGGGAGGCCTGCAGAGTGCTTCTGGGGGCTGGGGGAAAGCAAAAATGCCCCAGTTTTTGCGAAAAATAGGACATTTTTCACAAAAAACGGGCATTTTTG
>JANHFT010010537.1:0-15118 GCA_032467955.1 Pseudoxenodon macrops | reverse complement strand
GAGCACATGCACCAAAGACAAATTCCTTGTGTGTCCAATCACGCTTGGCCAATAAAGAATTCTATTCTATTCTATTCATGTATTCGTAACCATCTCATGTACTTATAACCATGCTTATACATCTTATATATTCACAATCATGTTTATACTTTGTCTGTAATCACATATACGCTTGACAAAATAATAATAAAAAAAAACAGCTATCACTTTGCAAGAGTGGCTCCCTCTCTCCCGCCCCCCTTTATTCTGACAAAATAATTATGTCAAAGCCGAGATGTGCTTATTCATTTTCCTCTCTTTGGAAGTGATGATGGAAAACACTTTTTAAAATGGAGGAGAAATTATATCTCCTCTGTTTCTTTTATTGCAAGGTCTTTGAATAAGATTTTAAAAAATATATTTATATCTCCTTTTCCATTTATTTCAGTAGGATAAAAGTAAAGTAGTATCTTAAAGTTATTGTATTCCTTTTTTTTAAAGATAGTACTGTGTCATCATGTTGTATTATGCCTAACGCACTAGAAGAAATATGACTTAGATAAAAGAGGCCCCTTAGCTGAGCTTTACTCCCAGTTTTCTCTACACAACAACATATTCTATTTTATCAGGATTCCTAATTTCATGAAGATTTTGCAGCAAATGAATGCAAATAGACACCTTCTATGGAATAGAAGCTTACTAGAACATGGAAAAGCCAAAGATTTGGAAAGTGAAATAGTGTTCCCAAGAACTGGTATTATTTTATTTAAATTTCCTCAAATTGTTGGTTTGAACATTAATTGAGACTACATCTTTACTTTCACCAAATTTTCCACAATCAGCAGTATTTTATTGATTGCTTCCATTATACTTATTTTAAGCAAGTTCTTATTCATTTGTGTAACATTTTTTGAAAAAGAAGCTAGCAATACATGACTATATATCATAGGATGTTTAACTGAAATGTAAACCAATTGAAGTAATAATTTAGGCATAATACATCAAAGTACTTTCCTATGGTGACACAGTACTATCTGGATTATCATTAATACTTTACTAGTAAAGTAAACTACTACTTTACTAGTAAAGTACTACTAGTATAAACCTACTATCAGTTTTATAATATGGAGTAATTTGAGATGAGATGAGAATACCTCTTCTTTATAAAATTACTGAATTAGAAATAATGTAATTATTGATACAATTTTTTTCTTAGCTTTTTACACTTAGACTATCCTGACCTAAAAGCATCCAATCAGAAATTCATTTTCTAAATGATACAATTAAAAAGTGTTTCTGAGAAGCTATCCATCATGAATATGTATTGTGTATTATATCATTTAACATTTATTTGTTTTATATTTAAATGCCCAGATGTCTTCCTATCTGAAGTGGGAGGTGAAGAGATTCTAATTTCCAAGTGATATCAGTTTTCTGACTCTTATTCCCAGAAGCTAAATTAAATCTTATTTGCTAATATTGTTGTGGCCTAGATTAGACAAAAACTTTTCACACTATCAGTGCCAATTATGAAAAAGCAATTGTATCATATTGAAGCCTTAGAAGTTATTGTGATTCATGTTTTTCAAACCCCTCCTTCATAAAAGCCTGCCTTACAATTGCTACATCATTGCCAAATATATCACAAAAGAATATATGTGAGCTGGATGGAGGCAGGAAACAAGGAACTATCAATTGATTTAAGGATCCCTTGAATTCTATCAAAAGCACAAATGCAAATGAAGTAATATTTCTGGAGTGTTTTTTTAATCAATATTCCTAAATGATAGAAATATTCAGTGTAATTAATGGCAAAGACTACTGATTTCTTTTTCTGAAGGCCCATTTCAACCCTCTGCTGATTATCCGTACATATTCCTTTATGAAAATACTGTAGGTATCAGAAGATACTTTACAATTCAAATCAGAACTTGCCTGTTATTATAACAAAAGCCAGGTAGGATTGCTACATTGTTAAGGAAATAAAGAATTTGTAAATATTTTTATGGAGCTTTATTAAGCCTTATAGCAACAAAAGAAAGGACGGTGGGATGTAAATGCTTTTGCTATTATTTTGGTTTAATATCATTTCATATGCATTATTATTAGCAACTATTATCATACTTGTATCAAAAACCAAATGTAGCAAGTGCTGTATTTGTGCGGGGGCAGGAGGAGGGAAGAGAGAGGGAAAGTGTTTGTGAGGTAGCTGTGAGAAGAAATGTAAAAGTATATTATTTCCAGGAATGGTTGATATTGTTATGAATACATTTAAGCTAAATTAATATGCATGTGGTGCTTCTGCTGAAGGTAAATGAATGGCAGAAAAAAAAGAAGTAAACCAACCAATTGCTGTTAGAATGCCATTTGTTAAACACCGAAGTGTTAAAAAAGATGCTTATATTCTGCTAATTGCTTCTATTCCACAACTAGAAATGTAGTTTTTAGTAAGTTGAGTATCTGCATGGAGTATCACCTGGTGGAACAAAGTCAGGCATTTATCTTCCTTGATTTAACTCTTATAAATGGAGTCTGCAAGCCCACCTGCTGAGAATGTGAAAGCGGATGGGTTCTGCAGAATGGCACCACAGCCTGAAATTACCAAGAATTATGGCTGTGGCAGGAATCGGTTTGTTTATGTTTATGAGATTTTCCACAGGTCCAGAGATAAGGTGGGGTACCAATTATTCTTTTATTTGGATTTCTGGCCCTGATATTGATGCTTTTATTGTATAACTCACTTGGAATAATACATGGGTCCTCATTTAATGACCACAATTGGGACCCGCAACTTGGATGCTAAGTGGGAAAGGATATGACTCTTATTGTGCTTCCCCTTTTCCTCACTTCCCAGCCTTTTGGAATGCTCAATGCTGGGATGATTAGCCAGCAAGGAATTAATGTTTGCATTAACATTCACTGGAGAGGAAGGGATTTCAAGACAACAAGGAGGCACATAATGTGGAATGCACATTGAACACAATGTGCTAGCACTGGCTTTTTCAATAGTGCTCCTGGGTTTCCCATGGTAAACATGTGACTGAGGGAGGGAACCCAGAAGGTCCAACCAATAAGAAACATGTAAAGTATCTCTTTTAGACAAGGGAAAGAAATACAAATTTACAGACTTTCTACATTTATGGGATTTAAATAAAATATAAAGGAAACCAAATTAATGACAACAGATACAACAACCAACTTTACCACTGACAATGAGAATGGAATGGAGACATTGGAAAAGATATTCAGATGGCGGGATACAAGAGAGGAAGAATATTGGCACATTTGAATGTTGGTGTTGGAGAAGACTCCTGAAAAGAACCATACCCAAATTATCCTACTTTTGACACATTATGCTCTTTGGAGAAGGTTCTAACACTGATAAATGAGTAAAGAAAAAGAGACGTGGATGATCAGCAGCAAAGTAAATAGACTCAGTTACAGTGGCAATGGGGACACAATTGGAAAAGCTTGAATGACCTTGTTAGTGATAAATCATCATGGGGGGAAAAAAATCAATCTTTCTGTATCTGTTTCCATTTCTCTCTCTCTCTCATCTGTGCTCAATTGGTTTACAGCTTGAGAAAGCTGGTGGATGGTATGTTGAATTTCAATATTACACGAAACAGGAAGCTTGGATCCCATACAGGAAGAGCTGGGAGGAAGTGTTTCCATGGAGACAAAAGCTTTGTTTCATTAGTAGAGAAGCCAGCTGGGTTTCAGGCAGGGGTGAAATCCAGCAGGTTCTGACAGGTTCTGGAGAACCGGTAGCAGACATTTTGAGTAGTTTGGAGAAAACTAACCAAGCCACGCCCACAAACTAGTAGTAAACTTTTTTGAATCCCACCACTGATCTTATGTTGTTCAAGTAATGGATAAAAATTAGGAAAAGCTGAGGAAGTGGAAAAGCCTTAATGTTTTCTTTTTCTAATGCTGCTGGGACAGGACAGCTGGATGAACATAGATGTGCATATCAGTCAAAATGTTATCTATGAGAATGTAATGAGGTTGTATTCAGGTATTCCTTTGTTCTATCAAATGTGTACCATTTTTAAAGCAATAAAACACAATTCACATAATTTCCCCTGGTACATATTGCAGTAACCATTTCAGTAAAGTATCTCTTTTGTACACAATTTTCTTGAATATCTGCTTTCTAAAGTTCCCTATTCCCAAAAGTTACATATTTTAGTATGTGCTTTAACCGAGAAATATTAGTGGTATATTACATTATATAGTATATATAATATTATATATTCCAATATGAAATTGACATGTCTCTTTGACACACTGCTTGAAAAGAAATTCTGTAATGGAGTTTGATTCTGTCCCAAAACTGGACATAAGAAAGCAGCATGTAGTTGATATGACTGGGCAAAGATATCAGGAATGGTCAGATCCCCAAAAAGAGGAGTTTGGGGTTTATAAGAGGGTATCTATACAAGTACTACTGATGCCCAATATTTGATGGTGAAACCCTTATATCCATTTCCAAATGGTAATAGATTAAAAAAATTACAATATTGATGCTAACCAGAGTGCAACCATTAATGTATCAATTCTTCTAGTTAATACTCATTGCTGATATTGTTTTGATTTTATAAAATAAAATAAATGGCATACTGCTGAATTTTACTATAGTTGATGAAATTGCTTAGGACAAGAGTGATGGGCAACTGATCCTATTCATGCAGTTAAAAACTATTTTCTCTATAATCCAGGAGATTTCCATGCTAAAAGAATATGCTTTGTTGTGGGTGTTTTAAGTCTGCATTGCAAGATAATGGCTTCAAAGCCTGGATTAAAGAAGACAGCAAAATGCCAGTATTGTCGTTGAGTGGGAATTATGAGTCCTTTCAGGCTCAAAATAGGCTTAGCAGCAGTTAAACAGCATAATATTTTGCTTGAGTTGACAACAACAATATAACTGACAATATAGTAGAAGACTATCTCCTCTGAGTCTGACTATAAATTAACAAAATACAAGAAGTCTATTTTCCACAGAGCTATAATCCTACTTCCCAACAGCAATGTGGCTGGAAAAAGAAATACTGTAATAAAAAGTGTCATACTTGCTCATGTGCATATTAAAGACCAGAAAAGCAACTATAGTTTAATATAAATTTGATATCAAGTATAATTCTAATATCAAGGTATCGAAAACTGGTTATACAATAATGTGATATACCCACTTGGTATGTAATCAAAACATTGGAAATCACTTCATGGGTCATCTAGTGTAATTGTAATTGTAATTGTAGTGTAAGTGCAGATTACACTAGAACAATGTTTATTAATCTTGGCAACTTGAAGGTGTGTGAGCCAACTCCCAGAATTCCTAGCCATATGGTTGGGGAATTCTGGGAGTTGAAGTCTACACATCTTCAAGCTACCAAGGTTGATAAACACTGCACTAGGACATCTCTTCCAGATTACCATCCAGTTTCTCTTTGAAGGCTTCCATTAAGAAGAATTTATCATTTCATGTGACAGCCATGGATGGATAGCTCATACCTTCACATGAAATATAGTCACACTATCTTGTTTTCAGATGACATATATTGTACTTCATGGTCTGTGATATTTTAGATTTACACTTGCATAGGTAATTAATGCACTACTGTAGCAGTGTATATCAAATTTTATGTGTTATTTTATGTTTGTTGTGCTAGTGTGTTATCTCATCCTTTTGATTTTACTTTGGTATTTTGTTTTGCTGGTTATTGACTAAATAAACTAAATAAACTGGATATAGATATAAATGATGAAAGATGTAGATAGAGATGATGAAGATATGTAGATATAGTATAAGTATAGTTACAGATACATCCAGTTTGATCTAGTAGTTAAAGAAATAGGCTAGAAACCAGGAGACTGTGAGTTCTAGCCCCACGTGATGCATGAAAGCCAGCTGTGTGACTTTGAACCAGTGTCTCTCCCTGAACCCATGACATCAGGCTTCAACACAAAGGTGGTCAGTTAATGACTGTTGCAACCAATGAAATAAGTGGATCCCGTGCTTGCAGAAAAATGCTTAAAGGAATATATAAACCCTCAGGATTTATTTTCCAGTTTTGATAGTACTGCTGTGGAAGGATCTGGAAGCTACAAAAAAAAGGGCTGAGAAGTCTGCATATGATTTAAAAGTTGTCAGTTGCCTAGTTCTGATTTGTATAGTATCAGGATACTATTCCCCTAAAGGTTTGACTCTATGCAAGTTTAATTTAGTTCAGTGTTTAGTTTCATTAGTTTGGTTTAAGTATATTAAGACCGGTGGTACATTGCACTTGAAGGTGCTCTGAAGCAAATATCTCAAAGCACCTGTCTGCAACTTTTAAAAGCGTGAGTGTCACACTCACGGCCAGTGGGCAGGATGCGTCATGCGCTCTCCACTCCCACCCCTGGTTTAACGAAGAGAAAAAAAAGTCATGATACGTCATGTGATGACAATGTGATGTCGCAGGTTTGACACCTGTGCTTTAAAGCATCTGCATCCTTGATACTTGTGCTTTAAAGAGTTGCATACAATTGTTCTCTGTGTGGTTCCGTGCTCTCTAAAGCACTTTTTTGCTTTCAAATCCAATGTGTTACAGGCCCTATCTGTAACACAGCTATAGCAGCCCGAACCATTTCAGCCTAAAAAAAAAGCAGATAAGAATGAAACTGCCTGTCTTGTTGTCCCTTGGTATCCCTTCAAATTCTGGAGTTCTCTGTTTCTGAACAGGAAAAAGATTTAACAGAAGTAAAAAGGACAGTGTTTTCTTTTATGTGACATTTTATTGGAAAGGTCCCTGCTGAAAACTATAGGAAATTGCATCCTTGGATCCTTCGTACATGCTCTTTTTATTTCCAAAAGGATTTCAGTACAACTAGAATTCTTTGATGGCATCATTTTTTTTGACAAGCTGTGCTGTGCTTCCCTTGTAGAAGGTCTGAAGCAGCCAGACTGTATTTTTTATTACTCCAAGTGCTATCATGGAACAAACTTTATATTGAGTAGCAGAGGGTGGTTTTTTTTTGCACCCAGCTTTCTTTCTTTTCCTCCCCGAATGTTTTCCATTTCACTTGGAGTGATTTCTACTCATAATTAATGGAAATGCCAGATATTTTATTCACACTATTATTTCATCCTATTGCTGAGGAGAAAAGTTTAATCAAAGAGCAGAGACAATGGTCGTTTTAGCGATGGGAGATCGGCAAGTATATGTGCCTGCTTTACTGATAGCTAAATGCAGCCGGAAAAAATGTATTTTCAATCTTTTGTAAGCCAAAGGTAAATTAGAAAGGATAGACAACTGACTATCACTGGTAGAATATCCTGTATTGACCGTGTTAATGCCATTGCTATGCATCAACCACCCTGTTGCACACCCATGTGCTCTGGAGACATCAATCAATACATGATGTCAAGTGAATCAATACTCAGTCTAATCTAGTTCATACGTCTTTTCACATATTCTTCACAAGGAAAGACAGGCAGAAACCACACAAATTCTCTTATTAGCAGTTAACGAGGAGAAATTGGGAAGCCACGTCCAGCCAAGCCCCAAGGGGACAGGTTTGACTTTCCCTAACTCTCCCTCCCTCCCAAAAAAGCTTTGCAGGAAAAATGGTATGTATGTTTATGAATTTTCCTTACTATAGCTGTTTTGTATCCATAATTTGACTTAATATGAACATTTTATGTATTTAAACTTGCAAATGGACATACCGCATGTTTGCCATACAAACAGCACTTGTAACAAGTGCATATTTTTGTGACTACATTTTCTCATGCACTGAATATTGTGCCCATTTTCTTTGATTGGAAAACCACACTGCACATGCATTTGGAAATATGACTTTGCTATAGTTGTTGGAAAGTGTGGAATTACGGTAGCTAAGTTTAAAATAGCAGAATATTCATTTCTTACAGAATATATAAGAAAAGGCAAATGCAAGAAAGGAAAGTCTCTATTTAATTATTCCTCCTCTTCCTCACCCCACTCCACCCCAAATAATTGCCTGGATGATACATTCTTAACATTCTGAATGTATAATACATTCAATACATTCTTAAAAAGATGAAGTAACAATGTTACTTATGAAAGTCATAGAAATAAAAAAAGCCAGATGTGGAAAATACAATTTTGCTCTGCAATAATATTTCATTTCATAGATACTTAGCTCTATTAACTACAATATAGTTAATACATTATTATAATGTTATGATTATTGCTATTAACAATATTGTCTTTTTCATAGTAACACAAGATAGGTAAACTAATGCGAGTACATTCTTCTTTTATATAGTCCAATCTTGGCAGGTAATGCAAGTTAGAAGCCTGACAATTTCAGATCATTTGGACCAAGACCCAAAAGTCACAGATGCCAGAAGCCATTGAAATCAATGGAAAAAACAGGTGAAACACCAGATTAGATAATTGAAGCAAAGATGAAATGAAACAAATGCAATTAAAATAAAAGTAACATTAAATGGTTGTGGCTTTGGACACAAAAGCTAAAGTGGAAATGAAAATGGACCCCACTGTTCACCATGAACAGTTTTTTTCCCCACCTGGAAAATATGCCAACTCCAAGGCAGAAAATTGCAGCAGCCAATTAATTTTATTGTTCAATGAGAAGAAAGAGACCTAAAGATAGATTTGCGAGCTAGTGGTTCCTCCCCACTATGTCCCCTGCCCCAGCACTTTCTGCAAGAGAACAAATGATTGCCCCCCATCCAAATTCTAGGCACAGAATATAATACATTTGTACTAGAATCCGTAAAAGGAGATTTTTAAAAAAATGAACCATTATTTCGCATTTCTCCACTAAATTCAAGATTAGAAGTGCCTTCAGATGATCTCCTTTAAATGTGATATATTCTATCATCTGACAGTAATGCCCTGTGGAATCTACAGAGGACAAACAGGACAAATGTTTTGAAGAGTTAATGGACACAAATTTGATATCAGGACACAAAATAAAGACAAAGTAATATCTAAGCATCTCTACCTCCCAGGACATCCCATTATACATCTCAAAGTAGCCAACTGAGTGATAGGCTCTGAATTCACATACAGACAAAGATTTCAGGCCATCTCAAACAGTTTCAATAAGCACAGTGGGTTTTTAATACATTACAAGCCTTTATCAGCGTACAGAAAAACGTATGATCACAATAATAGTTCTTTAATCTGCAACACCTTCCCACTGCAGCTGTGATTAAAGGGTTCTGTTTAAAAATAAAGGTTTATCACACTGCTTTTTTATTGTTGCACACTGAAAAGTAATCAAGTTCTTGAAAGGCTTTCTCGTAGGAAACAAATTGAAGCATTTCAAACATTTTAGTATGTGGTGAAGCAATGATAGAGAACATTAATACTGGGTTTGTTGACAGCATGCACATAACATGCTTTTGGCCAGAACAAGGCTCTCTCTGGAGTAACACATTGTGCTTCCATAAAATAGTCCAATAATTTTTTTGGGGGGAAGAAAATAAAAATAGTTGTCTGATGCGGCAGATAGAAAATAAGCACATTAACTAAACTGGAGTAAGGAGATGATTATCACACTATAGTCATTTGTAATTGAATCTAGTTACTTGGCCAGCTTGCTAAATGATTTTGAAACCTGAAACTGAAAACAGAAAAATGAGGAAGAGGATGAAGAGGAAGGAGAAAGGGGAGGGGAAAGGGAGGAGCAGGAGTTTTTATGATTGCAGAAGAGGACCAAATGAAGCAAATGTTGTAAAAAGGCTTGACATAATAGTGGTCATAGGAAAGTAAGCAAGATAAAACATCTACTTGTTATCTTATGATTCTATAAATGCAAGAAGGACACTTCCTGCAGAAGAAAGAAAAGTGCCAGCAGCAGTTTGATCATGGAGGAGTGTAAGTACAATAAATAAATATTATATAGAAATAATTATAATTTGAATTAAATAGATCATACAATGGGGCTCCAATCAGCCCTAAGAATTATAAGTCTCATTCTAAGTGATTACAGCAGCAAAATATTCAACATTAAATCATATTTTTAATAAAGGCAAGTTTAAGGTAAGCTGTATATTTTATTCTTGGTGTATTTACCTGTCAGCATTCCAAATATCATCCCTAAACAGATCAGACTCCAAGGCAAAGCATTCCTCAAAGTTCCAATTTATTAGGAGAGACATGTTGGCACAAACTGTTGAAACCCAAATCTGAAGATTTACAGGTTTCCACCCCTTAGGTGAAAGTTCAAGATCCTGTCCTCACACCCACAAATCCGTCACATGGTCCAATCTCTCTCTGCCGTGCTGGCAGATGCCTCCACCTCGTTCCGATCTGGTGTGAAGACCAAGGATGACCTTGGCTTACTAGAAAAAATGTAAACATGGCTACATGTCTCCAACTCCACACTATACCCCTCCCATTTACCACAACAGAAATGCATAGTGGAATAGCTGAAAGTGTGGCAGGCCAAATGCAGGCCTGACATTACCCTTTGCTAGCTTGAAATACATGCACAATCAAAAAGTATTATTTTGAAGAAAAAACATTTTCAATCCAAACTATGCTGTAATTTTGAGTTGCCCTTTCTGCTATAAAATGCTTTGGAGTCAAGCAAAGCAAGTATTCATTTAGATTTATTAGATTTTATTTATTTATTAGATTTTTATCCCACATTTAATATTTTTATAAGTAATTCAAGATGGCAAACATACACAATACTCTTCCCCTTTCCCCTTTCATCCACAACAACAACCTTATAAAGTGGATTGGACTGAGAGAATGACTGACCCAAGGCCACCCAGCTAGCTTTCATACCTAAGGTAGGATTAAAACTACTGGTTTCCAGTCAGGGACCTTAATTTCTAGCTCAACCTGGGTCTCTGTCTTTCTCTTTTGAAATTTAAAATTAAACGGATCATGATGATGGGTTAAGAAGGTAATCTTAATGCTGGAAGAGGCCATAGTCATTCAAGGCCAATTTCATCCATCTATCCATGTACATGTTGAAACAAGCAAGCTCAACTAAAGGTCACTGATTGCAAGTCCAAAATTTGAAACAGCTTGATTGAAAAATTAAGCAGGTTTCTCCAGGAGTGAGTTGCCTGGTCATGACAATTAGGGTGGATCAAACAGATGATTCCTAATCTAAAGGATTATTTTATTCTGTTACCATTTTAATCTGTGGTTTTTTTTTTAAATTTATATTTGTTTTCTGGTTAAATTGATGTCTTATATACACATTTTATCACACACATTTACAAATATTTTTCTCTAAGAATTGTGTTGCCATATTTGGAGAAATGAACTATTTATAGAAAAGACTATAGTAATCTGAGAAATGTGACTGTTCTTAGTTATAAATGCAAATGTAACAAAGTTATTCCATATTTATAACAAATAAACAGAAGATATAATAATTCAAATTTATAAACCCAGAAATCATTTTTCTGCTAAATGACTTTGTAGAGCTGTTTTACTTATTTTGTCTCGGTTATGACATGCCCCTTTTCATCCAGGCCCCATGGATTAGAATAACTCACATTATAATTAATTACAGGCATAAATCACAAAACTGCACAGATTTCACTTCGGGTCCTGCAAAAATGTACTAAACAAGTTGCACACGTAAGCACGATAGCTTTGAGACTAAGTAAATATCAAAGGAAATAAAAGAGACATATGAAATCTGGGGAAAGGGCAATATCAAATTACTGAAGAAAATCCAAATTAAGCTTCCTCACACCATCTACCTCATCACATTAGAATCCAAATTAAAATGTAATTTAGAAAGAGTCCAAATTAAAAAAAACTCACTTAATTCCTTCAATTTGCAGAACAATTCCATGTCATTAGGCAACTAATTTCTACCTGTCAAATGCAGAATGAAAGGGGTTCCTCTCAGGAGGAAACTTTTTATTTGAAGTAATTAGACACGAGGAATCTAGGAAGATGCCTATGTTCTGATTGTTAGCTTGGTGTAAGCCAAGAATAAATGAAAACCAAATGTTAAGCTTCAAGTATTCCATAGGAAGTTCAACTGTACTTAGATGTTTCAAAATTAAGTAACAACATGGCTTGCGATTTTTATTTGGGAATCCAAAAATTTACCTGAGTGAAATTTCAGTTCATAAACCTCTTTTGTTGATCTGCTATTCTAATAGGTTCTAAGAATCAACATGAAGAGATTTTGATTACATTTAGAAGATAAGAGCCAAGAGAGTACAAGTAATGAAGCCCATCATGGTTATAATAAAAATGGAGCAGTAGAACTCTATAGGCAACATAGAATAGCTTCTTTCATGGTTCCCTTTAATTAGCTCTTCTGTTTATCTATTTGCTCCTTTCCCAAGAGCATGCACTACATTTTTATAAAAAGGGAGAGACAGATTCACTAATCTACAATGAAACATTACACTTGTCAGTTAAAATCCCTTGTCCTTTCTTTTCTAAAAGACCACCATTTCAGATGCACAGGACTCCTATTTATTATTCACATTTTACAGCGACATGCAAATGTAGATATATAGCCTAAGGGGCATGGATTGATGTTTCTGTGTCCTATCTGTTCTGAATTAGTTATAGCACAGTTGGCAATTGAAAGTAAAATAAAAAATAAATTGTTTACAAATATTCAGAAATGGATTAGATTGCAAAGTCTCATGAAAAGTGGCATTGTCTCCAGAGTCTCACAAAATCCCATATGAAAATGCAACATTTGAATGTGGAAGAGCTGCTAGCTGTTTCATCAGATGTTTTCATGTTATAACTTTATCTCATATTCTAAATGATCATCTCATCATAACTACGCATAACAAGAGATTTGATAGGGAGATCAACCTGGTTCTGTTTGCTTACCACAGACTTCAACAACATCTATATTGTACTGCCTGCAGGCACTAGCCTCTTGGAATAAAATCTATGTGATCAATCTGCTGCTATTTCCCAGAACCTCTAATAATACTGATGGGATTTCTCCTGGCCTTAGTGATTCTTCAAGAACCACAAGATGATGAAACAGACAAAACTAGAATCTAAATTCTGAAATGTTGAAAAAAAACACCAAGGGGATCACAGAGAACTGTGCTCTTAATTGCTATATCTAGCTTTAACAAAAGAATATGAACTTTCTGAAGATCAATTTACTCCAGAAAACCATATTTAGAAGGAAAGTGATCTTATCCAAATAAACCTGGGTTTTAAAGCTTGAGGGGTCCACTATAGCCTATGTAGGAACAGTAAAGCAACATTAAAAATTCTAAAATACAGCTCACTTTGTGAGAATACTTTTTGTTGGAAAAAAGTGTAGTTTATGCCTTCAAGAAATGTTTTCAGGGTAAGATGGTTGGGAGGAATTTCAAGTGCAACCAAACCTCTGAAAGTATTTTGGCTTTTAGATATTTTGGTAGATAAGTATTTTGGATAACAAATATAGACTTATTATGAAATTTGGATTTTGATACAATCAAAATCTCTTTTGTTGAGTTCTATGGTGTTGTACAATTGAAGTGGGCACCTATAAGCCTTTTAGATATTGCTGAACTGTACAGTAACTACCAGAAAGTACTGTCTACAAGGACAAAGTTTAATAATATTTGAAATGATTGTGTTACAGTAACATTTGCATTAGGCATGTTGTCTAATGCACACCATTGCTTGGCTCTACTCTTAATAGTTTTAAATTATTGTACAGTATAGTTAGGATGGAAGGAAAGAAAAAATCACATTATAATACAAGGTAATCTTTTTATTAAAGTTACAAGAAATCATTTTGAGATAATTATGGACTCAACCATTCATACTTTCTCAGTTAAAGGAAGTACTGGGAATGAAGAAAGGAATGTAATTAAGAAAAGGAGATTAAAACTGTTACATGATTACTAGTGAGTAATACTGTGTATAATGAGATTTACTTTTGACTAGACATGTAAAGGATTTCACTTCTAATGATAGCAGTATTGCTGGATTATTGTAAAAAACAGGTAGATGAAGGTACAATGTAATTGAGTCTCAGATGAGAATGTACAGAACAGAATGTGCACCTCCATTATACAGCAGCATAGACACTTCTGTCACATAAGTAGCCAGTAGAATCTTTCTTCATCAAAAACTATGGATACCAATAGAAGATAATATTTGCAGCTCACAGTTGAAATATACAATCGTTGCACTGATGTGCTAGTTCCAGCACAGATCATGTTACCTAGTTTGGTAATAAAATGCTTGCAAGAAAATAACCAAGCTCAGAGTGACTCACAGGATTGGGTGAGAGTGATTGGCCCAAGATCACCTAGCGGGCTTTCATGGTTGGTACATTTTCAAATTTCCAAGCATGCCCTTGACCTCCAGATCTTAATACAGCAAAGGCAGGTTACAACCTCTGTCATATTTATAGTTTATTCCTTGAACTTCAACATCATGTGCAATCATGAAAATTTAAAATTAAAAGAAAGTAAATAAACATTCTGCACTGATATAAATTTAAAACTCACTACCTTCATTCCTTGCAATTAATCAACAGCATGCTACATACTAATCAACTGCTCACAAGCCAAACATCCCTTTATTATGTATTTATTTATTTTGTCCTACTCAGTAGCATGCTCTGTAGCACCCAAGCTTGAATTGCGTTGTAAGGACACTTTTGTCTTTCTGCTCAGCCCTGCAATGGAAACCCTTCCACCAAGTTAAAACTTTGCCATTTGAAAAGCACAATTGGCCCAACAGATTCAAAAAATAGAGTGTACATTTCAATCACAGGATATAGAAATCTTAATGGCTGACCAACCACACTCAATGTGTAGTGCGCAATGGAACTGCATCTACATGGAGGGAAGTATGCAGTGGAGTACCCAAGGCTCTGTTTTAGACTCAGTACTCTTCAAAATCTTCATCAATGACTTGGACGAGGGGATAGATGGGGAACCCATCAAATTTGCAGATTGTACCAAACTGGCAGGAATAGCCAACACTCCAGAACAGGGGTCTCCAACCTTGGCAACTTTAAGACTTGTGGATTTCAACTCCCAGAATTCCTCAGCCAGCTTTGCAGACCACTGCTCCAGAAGATAGGCTTAAGATACAGGCGGATCTTGACAGACTTGAACATTGGATGCTATCTAACAAAATGAAATTCAATGGTGAAAAAAGTAAGGTTCTACATT
>JANHFT010010536.1:281153-302345 GCA_032467955.1 Pseudoxenodon macrops | reverse complement strand
CTGAGTTGGCGCAGAAAGAACATTCTTTGTTGTGCTTTTTTAATGACGTTTTTGATGTTAGGTGTCCATTTTAGGTGTTGAGATATGATAGAACCTAGAAATGTGACAGTCTCTACTGTTGATACTGTGTTGTCTAGTATTGTAAGTGGTGGAATTATGGGTGGGTTTCTCCTAAAGTCTGCCACCATTTCTACAGTTTTGAGTAGGGACCCTGTGGAAAAGGGAAAGGACTGAGGTGATCAAAGGGTTGAGATACAGGAGGCCTTTGGAATGCGAGCCTGGGCTACGCCTACTAACCTGAGGTAGCCAGTGTTCCACTTAATAACTCACACATTCATTGAACAGCTTTATAGGGAGAGAAAGGGATGGGAATTGTTAAATAAAGTAGCCTCATTTAACGGTGATTGCAACACAAAACTGTAATTGATAGGCCCCATTACCCTTATTTCTCAAGGACTATTTGTATGGTGGTTGGGAAATTCTGGCACTCAAAATCTGGAGAACACCAAGGTAGAAGATGGAAACTTCAATTGTGGGAATTCAATAACCAATATAAAAAACCACCACCCTAAAGCCTTTTTAAATAATTCCACACTTCTGCAAAAGGAAATATCCAGAAAGTTCTGCTGATCACCAGAAACAGGTAAATTAGCCTTTATCAAGGCTGTGAGTCCTCTGGTGTATCACCAGGCTGGAATTCTGACTGAAACTTTTCCCACACTCTGGACACTCATATGGTTTCTCTCCTGTGTGAATCTTCCGATGTGTCACCATGGTTGAATTCTGTCTGAAATTTTTCCCACACTCAGGACAAAAATATGGTTTCTCCAGGGTATGAGTCCTCTGGTGTGCCACCAGGCTGGAAGTCTGACTGAAACTTTTCTCACAATCTGGACACTCATATGGTTTCTCTCCTGTGTGAATCCTCTGGTGTGTCACCATGTTGGAATTCTTACTGAAACATTTCCCACACTCTAGACATTTATAAGGTTTTTCTCCTGTGTGAATTCTCTGGTGTATTACCAGGCTGGAATTATGACTGAAACATTTATTACACTCTGGACATTCATACAATTTGTCCTGGGAATGAGTCCTCTGGTGTGTCACGGGGCTGGAATTCTGACTGAAAATTTTGCCACAATCTGGACACTCATACGGTAGGTCCCCTGTGTGAGTCCTCTGGTGTGTCACCAGGGCGGAATTATTACGGAAACATTTCCCACATTCTGAACATTCATATGGTCTCCTGTGTGAATCATCTGGTGTCTTATCAGACTGGAAATATGACTGAAACATTTCCCACACTCAGGACATTCATAAGGTTTTTCTCCTGTGTGAATCCTCTGGTGTCTTATCAGACTGGAAATATGACTGAAACATTTCCCACACTCTGGACACGCATAGGGTTTCTCTCCTGTGTGAGTCCTCTGGTGTGTCACCAGGTTGGAATTCTTACTGAAACATTTCCCACAGTCAGGACATTCATACAGTTTCTCTCCTGTGTGAGTCCTCTGGTGTTTCACAAGATTGGAATTCTGACTGAAACTTTTCTGACAATCTGGACATTCATACGGCTTCTCTCCTGTGTGAGTCCTCTGGTGTGTCATGAGGCTGGAATTCTGACTGAAACTTTTCCCACATTCAGGACATTCATACAGTTTCTCTCCTGTGTGAGTCCTCTGATGTTTGACAAGGCTGGAATTATGACTGAAACTTTTCTTACATTCTGGACATTCATACACTTTGTCCTGGGAATGACTTCTCTGGTGTTTCATTAGGCCAGAATTCTGACTGAAACATTTGCCACAATCTAAACACTCATACTGTCTGTCCTCTGTGTGAGTCCTCTGGTGTGTCACCAGATCGGAATTATTACTGAAACATTTCCCACATTCTGAACATTCATATGGTTTTTCTCCTGTGTGAATCCTCTGGTGTCTTATCAGACTGGAAATATGACTGAAACTTTTTCCACATTCAGGACATTCATAAGGTTTTTCTCCTGTGTGAATCCTCTGGTGTCTTATCAGACTGGAAATATGACTGAAACTTGTTCCGCATTCTGGACACACATAGGGTTTCTCTCCTGTGTGAGTCCTCTGGTGTGTCACCAGGTTGGAATTCTTACTGAAACATTTCCCACATTCTGGACATTCATACAGTTTCTCTCCTGTGTGAATCCTCTGGTGTTTCACAAGGTTGGAATTCTGACTGAAACTTTTCCCACATTCTGTACATTCATATAGTTTCTCTCCTGTGTGAGTCCTCTGGTGTTTCACAAGGCTGGAATTATGACTGAAACTTTTCTTACACTCTGGACATTCATACAATTTGTCCTGGGAATGAGACCTCTGGTGTGTCATTAGGCTGGATTTCTGACTGAAACTTTTGCCACACTCTGGACACTCATACGGTTTGTCCTCTGTGTGAGTCCTCTGGTGTGTCACCAGATCAGAATTATTACTGAAACATTTCCCACATTCTGAACATTCATACGGTTTTTCTCCTGTGTGACTCCTCTGGTGTCTTATCAAACTGGAAGTATGACTGAAACTTTTTCCACACTCTGGACATTCATATGGTTTCTCTCCTGTGTGAGTTCTCTGGTGTGTCACCAGGGTGGAATTATGACTGAAAAATTTCCCGCACTCTTGACACTCATATGGTTTCTCCCCCGTGTGAGTTGTCTGATGTGATAGCAGGTTGGAATTCCATCTGAAACTTTTCCCACACTCAGGACATTCATACGGTTTCTCCAGGGTATGAGTCCTCTGGTGTGTCACCAGGTGAGAATTCCTACTGAAACATTTCCCACAGTCAGGACATGCAAAGGGTTTCTCTCCCATGTGAGCCTTCTGGTGTATTACCAGGTTGGAATTGTAACTGAAAATCTTCCCACAGTCAGGACATTCAAAAGGTTTCTCCTCAGAGTGTCTTCAGGTGTCTCATAAGGTGGGAATTTCTAATGAAAAATTTCAATCAAACTGGGCACTTACAGTTTCTCCCTGGAGTGAGTCCTTGATGTTGCTATGCTCGCTAAAGTATTTATCACATTGAAAGTGCCTACAGGCCATCTGTCCTATATGTGTCCGTCGATGAACTACAAGAGAGATATTCAGACTAAACCATTTCTCAGCATTGCTATGGCTTTTCTACAATGTGGATCCTCTTGTGCATAATCAGTTGTGATTTACAATCTGTACTTTTCCCACAATAGACACAATAGGAGCTTTTCCAGCACTGATATTCTTGAGGTCAAATATATGTGTGATCATTTGTTTAGGGGTCCTTTAATTACAGCTGTTTTCTTCCTCACAAGGCCAGTCTGCATCACTGTCTGCCCTAGGTGGCTATCCAAAAGACCTTTTTCTCCTCACTGATTTCCAGAGATATCCCTCTTTTTCTGAATGAAATATAATTTTCCTTGATCTTTCATGTAATGTATTCTTGAGTTTCTGAGATTCTAGTTTTTCTAGCTTGAACTCTCTTAATTTCTCTCCTTTGTTTCTTAACTACTGGGAAAGGAGAAGAATTTTGTGCTTTTCTGAAGGAAATGTAAAATATTTTGATTTCTGGCTGGCTTTACTTTCTTTTCCAATGTTGCTTGTTATTCTCCCTTTTCCAGAGAACCCTTATTGACGCCTTCTTTGTCTATAAGATACAAAGAAAAATGTAACTTTAATTGTTTATAAAATGGTTGCAGATGTGAAAAAAAGAAAAAGGTATACAATAAATATGCAAACATGCCAAAATAAAGAACAACCTCTTACGTTACATATGATTAATTTGACACATTTGTGTCCAAGTTCAAATATCTATTCAATCATGAAATTCTCTTTTTCACTTTGGTGATTCACAAATTCTTAGCAGTGCAAAGGTTTATCATGAAATATATCTGGAAATGCTGGTGATACATTGTACAGTTGTAAATATATGCATACAGAAATACAAATACACACACCTGTATGTGGAAAATCCATGTGTTTTTAGCCTGAAAATAATCCCAAAATGGGCACAATAGCTTTTCCAACACTGATATTCAGAAGTCGAACCTTCTGAGATAACTTTAGAAGTTTGAGTTTTTACCCAATAAAATGATACTTAAACCTTCTGGAAGTCCTCAGCTCCAAATAAGGACAGGAAATATTTCTCTGGTGACATCCTAATTCAAGTAGTGCTCACTTACTGACTGCAATTGGGACTGGGATCTGTGTGAGTAAGCAGCCCGATCGTTAAGCATGATGTCATATGACAATGCCAACTTACATACCATGCTTGTTGGCTTTACAGAAAGGGAATGCTATGAAAGCAAAGCTGAAAAGACACAGAGAAATTATGTGCCTTAAACAGACTGAAAATTGGAAAGGGAAAATGGTAATGAAATAACTGCAGGAAGCAAGTCTGGGTCGATAGAATATAAACAGAAACTCTCCACAGGGCATTTTATTCCAACAACAGAAGCCTCTTTGGAGCTCAACCAACCTGCCTCTTGTGCACATCAGTCTCTCTCTTCCCCAAAATGCTCTGCAGGCATTTTGGGCAAGACAATCCAGGTCTGTCACTTAACCTGAAATGTTTTTAACTTTCTAAATACAGTTCATTCAGAAAGTATTCAGACCCCCTTTACTTTTGTCAATTTTGTTGTGCTGCAGCTTGATTCTACAGTTGTTGAGCTTCATATTTGTCCTCTTTAATCTATATAGAGTACCCCATAAAGACAAAGTGAAAACAGAAGTTTAGAAATGTCTGTAAATTTAGTAAAAGGAAAAAACTGAAATATCACATTGGCATAAATATTCAGACTCTTTGCAACAGTGCTTGAAATTTAGCTCAGGTTCCTCCCATTTCCCTTGATTGTTGCTGACATGTTTCTATACCTTGGTTGGAGTCTACCTGTGGTACATTAAATTGATTGGACAAGTTTTGGAAAGGCACATACCTCTCCATAGACGGCCTCATAGCTGACAATGCATACTGTAGGACAATGATGGCTAACCTTTTTGCCATCACATGCCAAAAGCGAGGGGGAGCGCGGGGTGTGTGTCACGCACACATGTGCAAACCACTCCCATGCTGCTCCCCCAAGCATGTGCACAGGCTTCACTCCAGTTGGCCCATTGGGCCATTTTTCAACCTCCCCAGGCTTCAGGAGGCTTTCCTGAATCCTGGGGAGGGCGAAAACGGCCTCCTCCCGCTATCTGGAAGGATGAAAATCAGCTGGCCAGAGTGGGCATGCATGCTGAAGCTGACATAGGTCCCTCAGAGATGGCTTCGCGTGCCATCTGTGACACGCATGCCATAGATTCACCATCACAGCTTCAGAGATCCTGTGTGGAGATGGGACAGAGTTGAGTGGAGCAAAGCTGAATGGAGCAAAGTACAGGGATATCCTCAATGAAAACCTGTTCCGCAGCACTCAGTTTCACTTCTCAACATGACAAGATCACAGCCAAGACAACACAGGAGTGGCTTAGGGACAACTCTGTGAATGTCCTAGAGGGGCCCAGCCAGAGCTCTGACTTGAACCCTATTGAATATCTCTGGAGGCACCTAAAAATGTCTCTCCATCGATGGTTGCAGTCCAATCTGACTGAGCTTGAGAGGATTTGCAAGGAACAATGGCAGAAAATCTCCCAATCCAGGTGTGCAAAGCTTATCGCCTCATACCCCAAAAAGATTGAGGCTGTAATCGCTGCCAAAAGGGCTTCAACAAAGTACTGAGTGAAGGATCTGAATACTTATGTCAATGTGATATTTCAGGTGTTTTTGTTTTTAATAGATTTGCAGACATTTCTAAAATTCTGTTTTCACTTTGTCACTATGAATGTAGATGAATGAGGGGGGAAAATGAATTTCAACAAGTGTAAAATCAGGCTGCAGCATAACAAAATGGACAGAAGCGAAAGGGGTCTGAATACTGTCTGAATGCACTGAATGTGTGTTCCTATTGACACAGAAATACACTCCTAAGAATTTAGTCAGGTAAACAATTATGTGTATTTCAGTTCTACAAAATGACTCAGAAGCGCATTCGCTCAAATCTTTGAATCTTATTTTTTTAAAGGTGGGGTCAATAACAGATGAAATGGTGGACAAATCCGATGCAAACATCCCATGAAACTCCTCGCTTGCCAAGGAAACAAGGTGTCAATAAAACCACAAGTGTTACGTGAAGGCTGAGGGAGGCGGGTGGCTAAGAAATATGAAAAATATATAAAGATTTATTTAAATCTCCCAAATCTGCCAGCAGAAAATCATGTAGCAAAAGGATAAAAACATTTCGGGAGGGAAAGGATATGAAGGAACAGCCGTCATGTTTCAGCCTTGTCCCTTCGCTGCTTCCAGGCCGTGGAGGAAACCAAAAAGGCCCGACTTGCTCCCGGTTCCTCCTCCCTCCTGCGGTCCACTCACCTCCCAGGAGCCGCTTCCACCCTTCAAACAGCACAAGAGGCTCCGCCGACACCACCATCCTTCCGTGGGTCCTCCTCCTCCTCCCCTCTAGCAATCTAATACTCTATCGTTTCAATTTGTCCCTGCTCGGCCTCCCTCCCTCCGGTGTAATGTCAATACCAGCGATGCCACCGCTGTACTCTTATTCTCTGCTTTCTAGGCGCGAGTGTCGCCATCTAGCGACATAAGATTGAAAATCACCCTCGTCCTATCTCTACCCTGAAGCGTTTGCAAGAGGCTTTCATGGATTCCCCTCCTTCCTTCAGTGCCATCAAGTCGTATTCAATCCCCACCGACCACTTCGTCCATGACAGTCTATCCTAGACCTTTTCTTTCAGGTCTCCCAAGAGTGCACACTCATTTTCCCTCTTGCTCGAACTAAAGGAAAGGGAAGCGTCCTAGGAGGGGAATGAGGTATAATACCCACCCTGAAAGTGCACCTCCCTTGGTGGCTGGTGAAGATTGTTCCAGACAGTTTTGCACCTGGGGGCGTGCAGGATACGTCTTTGAAACCTGCCTTGGCAAATGATTGAAGCTGTAACACTGAAGCTGTTGAATGGAAGGCTCTAGCTTTAGTCTGTCTTTTTGGGTCTCGCTCATTGTCACTCCAACTCAGCCAGGAGCTTCTTTTGCAGGAACTAAACCCAAGGAAAGCATCTGTGGGGGGAACACAATGCGCCATCAGGCAGAGACAAAAGAGACTGATCCCTTGAGGATCAGTGAAGGCTACTCCAGCCACGTCTTTCTCTTGGGGGGTGCAGGATATCTCTCCAAAACTATATTTGCGACTGAGGGAAGCTTGAAGAGAGATGCTTGACCCTACTTACCTTCAAGATTAGCCAGGTGCTGGATCATAAAAGGTGATAAAAGTATTGTTTGTATGTGCAGCCTTAAAGAATTGCCAGCTTCATCCCATTGATAAAAGAATGAAATACAAGACAAGACCTTGCAGTGCCCACCTACATTGCTTCCAAATCTAGATAGGAGATATTATTTTTCTCTCTGATTCTTGCAGCTGGAACTGGCCAGATTACCTTCAGTAAGCAACATAGTTTAACATCTACATGAAATCTCTAGGAGAGGCCATCCATCCCATCATATCCAATTATGTACAGGCAGTCTTTGATTTACACCACTTCATTTAGTGACCAGGGGTTGGGGATCCCTGAACTAGACAGTGATTTATCCTTTCAAAGCACTTGGGCAAAATAGATCTCTTCCGTCCCCTTTAAAAAATCCCAGTCAAAATACGATCCTCCATGCGCCAGGCTGAAGTTAATACGTTCTGAAGTGCTCCATGGTTTGCATTATATTAAAATACTTTCCGAAATCTTTACAGAAAGGAGAAGCTATGAAAACGAAGTGGAGAGGTTCAGAGAAATTATGTGCCTTATATAGCCATGAAATTTGGAGAAAAACTGGAAATTGGAAAGGGAAGTTTGTAACAGAATAACTAGAAGTAGCAGCATTGGCTCAATAGAATATAAGCAAAAACTCTACAAAGGGTATTTTATTCCAACAACTCAAGCCTCTTTGGAGCTCAATCAACCTGCCTATTGTGCACACCAGTCTCTCTTCCACATGCTTAAAGGCAATTTAACAGATTAACAGAGTTGGAAGAGACCTTGTAGGTCATCTAGTCTAACCGCCTCCAAGCAGGAGACCCTGTACCATTTCCGATCAATGGCAGTCCAATCTCTTCTTGAAAGTCTCAAGTGTTGAAGCTCCCACAACTTCCGAAGGCAACTTCTATTCCACTGGTTGATTGTTCTCACTGTCAGAAAGTTCCTCATTTCCAGGTTGAATCTTTCCTTGGTCAGTTTCCATCCATTATTCCTTGTCTGGCCTTCAGGTGTTTTGGAAAATAGCCTGACCGTTTCCTCTCTGTGGCAGCCCCTCAAATATTGGAACACTGCTATCATGTCTACCCTGGTCCTTCTCTTCACTAGACTAGCCATGCCCAGTTCCTGCAACCGTTTTTTATCATATGTTTTAGCCTCCAGTCCCCTAATCATCTTGGTTGCTCTTCTCTGCACTCTTTCTAGAATCTCAACATCTTTTTTATAGTGTGGTGACCAAAACCGGATGCAGTACTCTAGGTGTGGTCTTACTAAGGCTTTATAGAGTGGTATTAGTACCTCACTTGATCTTGACTGTCTCCCTCTGTATCCCAGTGATTGTTAGTCACCTGACCTCTTTCCATAACAATGGGTCACAAAACTTAATGCGTAGTATGCACCTTGCAGTTTCCCTTGTGTGGTACAGTATTGGTACGAGAGGGACAATGCAATATGATTACCGGTGCAGCTAAGAGCAATTTTTAACCCTGTCTTACTTATGGGCTAGGGATGAGATGAAGGCATCTCCATGGGGCATATTTGTGACATAGTTAAGAAAGGCAAAACCTCCATCCCAAACCATTGAAGCATTCCAAAGGAAGGAAAGGCAATTTCTAGACTAACAGAAGAAACTAAAATCTCTGCTAAAAGTTGAATTATTACTCAGTTATCTCTGAACCCAACACTGTAAATTATTTCTGTGCCAGTGGCTTTATCTAAATCATTATAAATGAATATAGATATTTGTTGAAGGAATCATAGTTTGCCTTGAATTTTATTATACTCACTATTACGGAAGCCCATGTCATAGCCAACTTTTCTTTGTCAATGGTTGACCCTGATACTGAATATTGAGAACATTGGCAAGAAAATGAGCAGAAGATAGCACTTATTCCACTCTGTTCTTATTGCCAGTAGTTTACTTCTCTCATCATCTCTTTCTCTTTTCAGGATTACACACAGTTCCTTCCAGATTTCGATAGCATCAGAAATTAAATCGTTGTTTTTCCATAGGAGGTGCTGCAAAATAGTTATTGCAAAAATACACTGTGATGCATTTCAGTCACCTTTGTTTCTGAAGCTCTGAAGTCTTTAGCTAGAAGATGCATTAAATGTTAGCTTTGAGGACTCCTTTGCTTTCCTCTAAATTTCTTTTCATCTTGGATAGATTTGCAGCATTCTATCTATAGCAAAACTGCATAGTTGGTGTTTGAAATTCTTTTGACAGTTTATTCCAGCTTTTACTGCTGCAACTTATAAATATTTAACAGTGTGTGCATTTTCTGATTTATCAATAATTTCGGCAAGAAGAATCCTCCCTTCTACCGATATATAGGCACATGTAACCGTTCCCCCCAGTAGATTATTTGCACATTTCTCTATTTCTTCCTTATAAACATTATCCAAATTTTTTTCCTGCAATATCTATTCTTTTGGACGAAATGTAACTAGGTGTAACTGAAGCATGTCAATGAAATGGGTGCAGTCAACCATATGGGAAGGAGACTTCATTGCATAAACAAACCAAGCAATTGTTTTAATTAATTGCTTTTTGAAGTAATTTGCTGTTTTATTACAGGGTTATCTGTGGTTTCTGCATGATAGAGTTTCTTCTTTTTGGAGCTAAAAGTGATAGAGTAGGTGTTTCTGACGTACATAATGTCTCTGGAACATTGCTATTGGGTAGCATTGAAATGGTAGATGTTAATAATGACGTTGAACAGGGTGCAACTAGACAAGAGGCATAAATCATCTCTTTTTGAAAGTGAATTCATCTAAACCAAGTAAGTCAACATTTAGTACCTCTGTGTTGTGTTACTGCATAAAATATATATCTTCCTTGTTTTGATTGAATGTCTTGAGCTACTTGAATGTAACAACATCTCTACATTTGTTTAAACTTGAAATGATTTGAGAAAGTCTACCCAAAAGCTATGGTGTAGAAGACAGTTGTCCTTAAAGAGGGGCGGGGAGAGAAAGAGATAATAAAAGAACCTAAAATAGTTACTTACGTAAAGATTTTTTGTGGGCTCACATACTTTCTTCAATGTTTCCAGAAGCAGGAGATATCCTCAGAATAATGTTTCATTCAGGTGACCATTTGCATCTCTTTGCTGTACTTATTGTGTTGGCGTGGCTTACCCACATGTTTGGGAAACTCATTAAAATACTGTAATTCTTAATAGGATCACTTTTCTGCTGCCATTCACAACTTTGATTCAATAGAAAGTATATTATGGAATCTACAGCAGGGACAAGCAAGTTGTAGAGGTCAAATAGCCAAACATATAAAGCAACATTGAGACATAAACTCCACCTGTTTGGACTTCTGTCTGGAGGATACTAAAAGTCTAGAGGGGGGCGAGCCTTGCATTGTGACATCATAATACACATTTTATCAATTTGGCAAGATCTTGGCATCCTGCAAAAATCCCTCAGAGATGTTTGGGATCAATAACTTACTCCTGAAATCCTGAGGACTGCAATAATATGTTCATCTATTTTTTAAATGTCAATTTCTTTTTTCCCCCTCTGGTTTTTTTTTTTTTGCATTTGTACCCAGATATTTCTCCTCAACCAGATCTCTTACCTTATCTCAAAATCTCTATTTGTTGATCTTCTATGTCAGAGGTGTCAAACTCGTGACGTCATGTTGTCATCATGTTACATATTGTGACTTTTCCCCCCTTCGTTAAGATGGGGGTGGGCATGGCCAGCGCATGACATATTTGGTCCATGGGCCGTGAGTTTGACACCCCTGTTCTATGTCTTTTTATTACAATAAGGTTTTAACTCAGGGATCCCCAACCCCCAGTCCATGGCCCAGCATCGGGCTGCGGCATCCCAGAAATTGAGCTGTGCAAACAAGCAAACCTCCATCCACGGGATGCTGGCAGCATGCAAAACCACACTTCCTCCAATCTGCGGAAAAACCTCTCTCCACAGAACCAGTCCCTGGTGCTCAAAAGGTTTGGGTTGCTGTTATTTTCACATTATCTTCATATCAGCAGGCCTACTTGTTATGTACGAATGGAAGGAGTACATATTTGCATAAGCCACCGCTGATTGGTTAATCAAGCGGCGGGAAAAAACAAACGCCTGTCAGTGGCTGGCTATCTAACCAGGAACCTTTAAAAGAAGCCAGACGTCTGCTGGCTGGCAGTTCGGAGTAGAATAGCTGACAAATAAAGGTGTTGAAAGGTTTCCAGTGTCCTGCCTCTTCTTCATGCGCCCCGATTTAACACTACTAGAATGCAATTAAGTGTTAGGTTTATGCTGATATCTTTGATTTGAGTTTATTCATCTTACTGCTGGCCATCAACTTTGTCTCTGTATAATATTTTTTCTAGAATGTATCCCCAAATCTGTTCTAGTCTGCTTGCAAGTTATCCTGAAAGCCCCTTAAACCAAACATAGATTTTTGATCTTGTGGACACCAATCCCCACTCCACATTTGGTGCAATGAAAGGACTTTCTTTTCAACAGAAGTTTCCTTTTGGTGGAATTCTTTATCTCCATAAATTAGATCTGTACCCTCGCTCTTTATTTTTTAGAAGGCTGTTAAAATCTTTTCCAAACAGCCCTCAGGATGGCAGAGAAAAGATAGGATGTACTTGAGATGGATTAGGGCATTATCAATATGAACATGTATTAATATAGGTGTCAGACCCGGAAGCCATCTTTTACCTTTGAGCCTTCAGACCTGCCACAATTTCTACTGTGGGAAAATGGGAGGGGGGATTGTATGGAGTGTGGATGATATAGAGTCACAATGACATTCTTTCCAGAAAGTCAAGGCCGTTTTGCCCTGCAGCTGCGGTGAGGTGACTGAGAGGCATCTTCAGTTTTGGATGGTGTCTGATTGGACCATGTGATGGACTTGTGGGTGCTGGGTAGGGACTTGAACTTTCTTTTGGGTGGGGAAAACCTGGAAGCTCTCAGATTTGGGTTTTCCCAGATGTGCCAATATGACATCTCTAATAAAATATAGCTTTGAGGAAATCCAAACCTCTGAGTTTTCTTTCGTTGGGGGTGTTACTTGGAAACCTGACAATAGGGCAATATCAGTATGACTGTTTTGATAGATTGGATTACTTAGAAGTGTTTGCAAGTTGTATCACTGACATAAAAAGTATATATATACAGTATATGTATGAGTGTATTTATATAGTATCACTGACTCTCTGCTGTATGATGCTTAGATTTGGAAGGTTGAAGCAATGCATAAGCACACTTGCAAGAAGCAAGCAAACTAAGAGGTCAACATTTGATCTCAATGGTAACCATTTGGGAGGTGAGATTGACAGAGATGTACATTGGCTGGTTTCCCAGAAAATGCTAAACCAAAATTCCACAAATCTGAATTTATGGTTTTTAATAGAAATTATCCACCACCTTATTCTTCATGATCATAGGCGATTATAGATATTAAAACAGAAATAAAATAATTCAACAATAAAATTATAAAACTAATATCAAATAATTTCCCTCACATCCTGGACATCGACAGGTCCTTGGAAAGGGCTTGATAGACAGATAAAAGTACCAAATCCAGTCTAAAACATCTGACTGTGTGACCAACCATAATAACAGCAACAACAACAACATATCGTGACCTGGCCATCAAAACTACACGATTATGGATGAAACGTAACAGTGATACCCATTGTCGTCAGGGCACTTGGTAACATGTCCAAGAATTTTGCAAAATGCATCAAGACGTTGTAACTTCCTGCTGTAGTGCCAGCAGAGCTGCAAAAAACTGCGCTACTTGGAACAACATACACTTTAAGAAGATACTTGGCTGATACCTAGGATGCTGGCAGCAACCCGTATCAACCATCAGAGCCAGTCAATGATATTTATGATACATTTTTAAATGTTCAGTTGACTGAGTTTCATGTTTAATGAATAAAAGATAATAATAAGAACAATAACAATAATAATGTGTAATTATTTATGTTAATTTTCAGCCAAATATAATGCTCCTCCTCGTGAACACAACTTCTTTTTTTTAAACACACAGTTGCCTGGAGAATAAAACAGTTTGCTTCTTGAATTTCTCTTTCTTTCTTTCTTTCTGTTGTCTAGAAAGCATCCACGTCTAGAGCTTGGATGCTTTCAGAACTGACAAATAGACTCTTTTAACCTCTTTACCATATTCAGTACTAAAAAATGATAAAAATAGCCCAGTGGTTTGGCTGCCATCTACTGTTGATCAGAGCACATGTATTATTTCACTAGCAGGGACTGTGTTGCACTTGAATGAAATTGTATTTTGTTGTTGTTGTCATGTTGTATTGTTAGAGCCTTAGAATTAAACTGATCTCATCTCGGAAGCAGCAGATGCAATACAGTTTTGCATTGTGCTAAGTCACCTCTACAACCTGTGGTCCACTAGGCTGACCTGAGTGCTCCCCTCCCTTACTTTATAAAGGGGAATTTCCCATCTGATAGATCCCTGGGAGGACCTTCCATTACCAGTCTAGTAAGGCTCACCCAGAAAGATTGAAGCTGCTCATTGATAGTCATTGCTGCCTAATTTGCAACGTGCTCTAAGTAATTGAGGAGAAATTGTTAGATTTTTTTTAATGATCTAAGGTTCATTCATTTTATTTATTCATTTATAAGAGGGGAGAGGACTAGAACGAATAGAAGAATGGCACCGTGGAGCCATTGGTGCTCTCTGAGCTTGATGGTTTGTTTGCACACATTTCATTACCCAACAAAGTCCCTTTCTGAGGGAGAGGAGCAATTCAAAAACATGAATGAATGAACAAACGAATGAACTAAGTAATATCTTCAGTGTGAATGAGTGTGGGATTTCCTCCCTATTTATGTACAGCAATGTGCCCTCCCCAGTGTTGGTGGGGTGTGTGGTAGAGAAGGAGACTGAGCAAAGCAGGAACCAGCCTGATTTTCTCTGGCAGCAAGTTGAGAGCAGATACACTATGCGCCCTCATCTTTCTTGATTCATATGAGGAGGAGCTAGAAGATGCATGTTGAGGAATGAGCACTGCAGCTTTCTTCATTCAATAGCTTTGACGTATAGCTAGCGAATTCCCACATTGATAGTAAGAAAACCAATATTGCTGACATTTGAATCCCAGTTGCAACAACAAACTAAGGCTCCAGGTTGGTTTCTCTGCCCTGCAGATAACACAAAGGATGCCGTACCATAATCTCTCAGACAGGAAAAAAAGAATGCCAAAGTAGAACATGTTATTATTGAAATATGGGCCACCAGTCAGATGATGTATATGGTGAGTTTGGTTACACTGGCTTCCTTCATTTCCTACACTTATATTGATCACTATGGGCAATAGATGCAGTGATGGTTAGCAGTGAAACTTTATCTTCTTACCTAAAAGACTTAACGTTGAAGACCTCCGTGTAACATGCCTCCTATTGATTCAACTGATCTTCTCAGGGTTTCCATCCCTTCTTTCTCTTCTCAGATCAGTTATTTTTCTCACTCTCCATAACGGAGAATATTGTAGGAGGCAGTCATTTTAATCTACTGCAGTCAAAAATCAGAAGGCGTCTGGGAGCTATTTTTCTGGCCAACAAATTTTACTAAAAGGCATCAACTATAGGTTGCTTCATGAGGTGCGTGGAGTGGATAAACTGATGCAGGATTTAAAAGGGGATGACTTGGCCTTGTATTGGAGAGGGGAGGTTTGAAAGGGAGAAGACAGGGTGATTATGCAGATACAGGTTACAAGTCAACCAGGTTAGAAGTAGCTAAACAATTGTAATATGTTAATACTCATTGCATTCCCAAGGCCTTTTGAGATGCCCTGAAACAGTGGTGGGTTCCTACCAGTTTGGACCGGTTCGTTAGAACCAGTAGCAGGAATTTTCTCCCGCTCTCCGAACCGGCAATGACAGCTGGCTGGACACCCCCCTGAACCGGTCCTGCAGCTTGAAATCCGTCCACCAGAGAGAAATGTACTCGAAAATAACCCTCTATGCATGAACAAAACCTCCTGTGCATGTGCAGATGATTTTGACCCGGGAGCAACGGGGACATGTGCGCGAGCATAGCAAAACACACACTTCCGGTGCAACCCCGAACCGGTAGAGAAGGTAAGTGAAACCCACCCCTGCCCTGAAACCTTTATCAACAAGAACCTATTGAATTCATATCCATCAAAAGGTTTCAGGCCATCTCTGTCTCAACAAACAGAGAGAGGTTTTTAACACATTACACTTGTATTAATTGGCAAAATACTTGTAACCTGTTTTTTGTATAATCTGCATCTGTATTATCACCCTTGCCTTCCATTTCCTTCCCGCTTCCTCCTCCTCATCTAAATTTAAATCCTACATTTTTCATTTTTTTCATACAAACACCCACCCCAGAATACTTTCTTACAACTGCTGCTAACTTTAGGGTTTATTTCTACATGCATTCTATCCATTGAACAAAATTGTTGGCTCACCAAAATGATCCTGATTTAAGAAAAAAACTCCTACAGCTCTTAATTAGCAATAGTAGATATCTATTTAAATAAGAACATTATCTACTTTAAATTATCTATTAAAATTATCTATTATATCTATTTAAATAAGAAAATTATATATATATATTAAAAAGAAAAAAGTCTTATCTGGAGCAGGAAAGTATTCTCACAGCTGGTGCCAATATCTTAGGTTGCTGCTAGCGCTCCAGAGTCCTAGGAGGACCCACTAGGCTAGGGAATTCCATGATGAATATCTTGGGAAAAAGCTTTGGGACTTTTAATCTCAGGGGAATACATGGCAGGATGAATACTAGCCATTGGAAAAAGTCAACTAACATTTTATTCTTCTCTTTGAAAAAAATATGGAATGGGACTAGCAGGTAGATTAAAAAACACACACACACCTAGAAGGTGGGAGGTGATTCCATTCTATCTTTGTTCATATTTTAATACAGCAAATCTTCTATTATGCCTGCACTTTGGCAGTTCAGGGTTGACTTAGCCTTCTATCCTTCCGAGGTGGGTAAAATGAGGACCCAGATTGTTGGTGGCAATATGCTGACTCTGTAAACCACTTAGAGAGGGCTGCAAAGCACTGTGAAGCGGTACATAAGTCTAAGTGCTATTGCTATTATCCAGCAGTGCACTTAATATGATGAAGCACATTGTGACGATTTCAGGAACACTGGTTCCTCTTACCTTCCCTACCAATTCGGGTCACGATGGAAGTGCACGTTTTGCCCCCATTGCATCCAGGTAAAAACCCTCTACGCATATGCAGAAGGCTTTGCGCATGCACAGAGGGTTATTTTCCTGTTGTTTTAGAGCTGGAGGACTGATTTCTGTCCGGAGGACCAGTTCGGGGGCATGGCCAGCCGGCAATCACTGCTGGTTCGGCAAGTAGGGCCAAATTACCGCTATCGGTTCAGGCGAACCGGTCGAAACCGGCAGCAACTCACCACTGACACTGGCAAAGGAGGCCTTCCTGAAAAAGCCACATAGGGTTGAAAGTGTCGACTTAAAAAAAAAAACATCCTATCATAAATGCATTTTGGACCTACTACAACACAGCTTTTGCAAATATTCCTTCAGTTTTATTTTTATTCTAAAAAAAACATTCTAAACTTAAAATTACCTGTTTGCCCTCCCACAACTGTGCAGGTCTTATGAAGAGAGAGGTCTATTGTCATTTAACTATCTGGATGGGATTTTTAGTTGTGGCAACTAGGTTTTTTTATTTGTTGATGTCATTATTTGCATGATGGCTCGCCTAACAATTTCCTTCCCTTCTGTAGTGGGAATTTTTTGTCTTTCGGTGTTGTGGGTTTTGTTTTTGTTTTGTTTGCTTCCCTTTGTTTTCCCCTCGCTCTGCTTTTAGATTGATTTTAAATTCTTCCTGTTGTGAGTTATGTTTCAGCCAAATCCGGTTTGTGCTTTTCTATTTTACTCTGATTTATCTTGTGTTTTAACTTCTGCTTCTGATCTGCCTTGAGGCTTCCAGATGGGCAGAAAGGAAAGATAGAAATGATTTTATAAATAATGAGGGGCAAAGGGAGAAAAAATAATGGAAAAGGCCAATGCCTTTAATAAAAGAAGCTGTTGTAATGAGATTTGGCTGATACCCTAACCGACACCTATGCCACCTTTCCATCTTATGATATGCTATTTCTCCAGCTAATAAATTCTAAATGCCAGAGTGTTTACAGTGAAAACAATGGTCTATAGGTACCCAACAAGTGGAACTTTCTGGGCTTTCCCCCCCCTTCTTCAGCTGACTATATAGAAGTGGGACACACAAGGATTGTGAGGGAAAAACAAAACTTTCATTTTGCTCCTGTTTCCATGGTCAATAACGTCTTCCTTATAAATAGCTAAACCATCCCATCTTCATACATATCCATACCATAAAATTACCTATTCTTTATTATTTTTATGGTGATTTTGGAAAGCGTTGAGATAGCTGCTTGTGAAATGGAGAACAGAAAGAAAGTGTTGCTGATGCTTATAGTACAGTTCATCTATGTAATAAAAAAATGCTATTTCTGCTAACATATATAACAATGAACCTAAATCTGAACCATATTCCTATCTGAGCCTGGAAGGTAAACAAGACATATCTTTCCATCTACAGCAGGGGTGTCAAACTAGATTTAATTGAGGGCCGCATCAGGGTTGTGGGGGATTGGCTGGGCGTGGACATGATGGGTGTGGCCAGTTTGATGTCACTCATATTGTGTTGGCTCAAACGCTCTGCCAGTGAAAACGGAGCTCGGGACTGCCCTGCATGGCCCTCCTGAGCTCCGTTTTCACTGGCAGAGGCACCGTGGGCCAGTCCTTCACTGTACGGGCCAGATCTAAGCACCCCATGGGGCTTGAGTTTGACGCCCCTGATCTACAGATACGTCTGGAACAATATCTGAATTTTCATAATGCACCATTATAAGGGCAATATATTTGGACAACTAGCCAACCAAATCAGGGTCATATTTTTATTTTTTCTAATTCCCATTAGCAAAAGAGTGGAATAAGGGTGGCATACAAGGTTAACATCAGGGAGGTGTTAGTGTTATATGTTTTCAAAATATGTGTCCTTTGTCCAACTAATAATACATAGTCTATTTTTAATGTATTCTATTCAGCCCGTTTACATGTTTTCTTTTAAGAAAAATTCACAAGAAAATATCTTATGTGGAAATTTTTGTTACATTTAGTACTAAAATATACAGTTATATAAATCCTTGCTTGTTTGATAATCAGGATAATAATGTGTGAGAAATTTCACTTTCTTTCTGGTAGTATTGTTTTTTTAAAACAGACTGAAAACACCAAAAACACACAACTTAATATGACTTCTTGGGATGTTGTGGACCTAATATGTAATATAAGTGGTTGGCATCTATTATTAAATTCATCTAGAATACAATTTAAGAAAATATAATATCAAGAAGTATTGTTTGTGTAGCTGGATGATAGAGAGAGAGAGAGAGAGCAACCTGTATTTGTTCTGGTCAATTAAACTGAGGCTATTGGCTTTCATTATTGGTAGAAAGGTAAATGTGTGAAAGGTAATAATGATGCTTTATAGGTTCAATCTATAAAGCATAAAATAGAATCCATGGAGAGAAAGGGGTAGCGACAGTTAAGAACATTCATTTAGATTTGGGGATTTGTCTTTGGAAGTTTGCAGGATGGATTGAATGATTGGGCATGCATTCCAATATCATAATGCAAATTGTTACTCAGCTACCTCAGGATGAACTATGTAATGGCGGTTTTTGTATGGTTTGGCATCATGCACCTGCCATTGCTTTGGTGTCATGATGTCATCGCTATTTGCCGCAGATACTGCTGTTTGTTGCAGTGATATTTTTTCTCAAATACAGTGATATGAAGATGAATTCTGAAAAGTTTGGTGTCACCTTCTAACTGGTACATAAGCAGATACGTGCTATGTTTTAATATTTAACTGGGGACAACTGATCACTAATAAGGAAGATGAGCAGATATCCTAAAAGGATTGGAAAGTCTTCCTCAGGGAGATAGCCCCGGCACAAATTTTCTGGTCTTGGAACCAAATATATTTTTTGATCTTTCAGGCCTTTTAATATATGAATATGTTGATTTTAAATGTATAGGCTGCATCAAGACTTTCCAAGCAGGCTGGTGACTGTTTTTTCTGTTTTTTTAAATAAATATATTATTATTACTTCTTTTGTGCTTTAAATTTACTGTAAAGAGCCCTGGGAAAAATTGGTTTCAAAGAGGAAAATCAATTAACGTAAATCAATAAAAACAACCAGCCTTGAAAGCAAAAGTCCTGTTACACAGAGAATCTATATTAGGATTATTTTTATCATTCTTATGAGAATTATATGCAAATATGGACTTAGAAATGCAGGTATATATTTTTACCTCATTTCTGGGATAATAATATCCTCACATTTCCAGGATGGAGGGAATCTAATCTCCACTTCCACGTAAAGAGGGAACTCAGTGACGTAGGCCTAGATCAAAGGTTTTCCATTGCAGGAATGAAATGCTTGCCACCTATCCTTGGTATAAAAAAAACTATACTGACATAATATTACCAGTTCCTAACTTCCCTCTGTTGCCTTGTTTGTGATTACTGTCAGCTATTTGACTTTACCTATTCGGAGGTTGTCCTTGGGCAGAGATAATACTACCAAAATCCTAGCTCAACTAAGGATAATTTAAACATTGACTCTCTCATCATCTGGGAATAAGATGAAATTCGTGCCATGGTAATATAGCAGGGGGAAAAAAACACACCACGTTGTGAATCATCTTGTATGATGGTTAAATGAAAGTGGGAGAAGGCCCTGAATTGCCTGTTCGAAATAAATCAGAATTAGATCGCTCAGGCCTAAAGTGGTTTCATTGATTTCATTGAGATTAAAGGGTGATGAATGAGGAAGCTAAATGCCTTCATGATGTACAGAATTCTCAGCCATGGCCATGACGGGTGGAGATTTCTGGAAGTTGAAATCCATAACATCTGGAGAATCCCCAGCTTGAGGAAATTGGATGGGAATAAACAACTTTCTCCTCTGCCAGTTGAGGGGAATTTTTACTTCATGCAGACTCCAGTCACTTGGCATCTCGGTGCTGTCCGTGGGCTTTTCTTCACCGCTGCATCAAAGTGTAATCCACCAGTCGTTGAGCTGGCAGAAGAGTTATGCCAGCATAGTATTTGTCATCCTGATGGTTGAACTCTGCTTTGATAATGAGACCAGTGGGTGCTATTCTTACAGATTTAGCTCAGGACAAGTTAAGGAAAAATGATTGGTAGATTTCCTTGGTTTTGTCCTTAACTAGTGGGAACATATTAGAGTGGGTTTCTAATGGTTCGGTCAGGTTTTACCAAACCGTTAGTAAGTTACCGGCACAGTTCGGTAGAACCGTTAGTAACCCGGGCCTGCCACACTCCTGAGCCAGTTCTTTCGGTAGTGCCATAGGCACCGCCATCTTGGATTTTGCTTCTGCACATGTGCAGAAGCTTTTTAACAGCACGCCCTTGAGACAACCGGCAGTAGGAAGCTTTAAAACCCAGCTCTGGAGCATATGTACCCATCACACCGCTTAATATGAGCTCGGGCTGGGGAGGTAGTCACTCAGTGGGTGGGGTCAAATCATCTGTCAAATGTAAGCCCTTGTGAACCCTGTGAGTCTTGTGGCCCAGTGATTAGGATGCAGTATTGGAGGCAAACTCTGCCCACAACCTGGAGTTCGATCCCTACAGGACTCATGGTTGACTCAGCGTTCCATCCTTCCGAGGTTGGTAAAATGAGGAGCCAGATTGTTGGGGACAATATGCTGACTCTGTAAACTTAGAAAGTGTTGTGAAGAATAGAATAGAATAGAATTCTTTATTGGCCAAGTGTGATTGGACACACAAGGAATTTGTCTTTGGTGCATGT